>SZWC01006203.1:94685-108687 GCA_023375785.1 Penium margaritaceum
AAAGAGAGAGAGAGAGAGAGAGAGAGAGAGAGAGAGAGAGAGAGAGATAGAGAGAGAATATGCAGATCGTCCACATACACCAACAACAGACCATGATGGGATCATGGTCTGGGATCAGACCATGATCCCATTGCAAGAAGAGTGAGGGATCACTTATAATTTGAATGAACCCTCCTAATTTGAGCGTGCGCCGAATCTCTTTGTTCCCAAATCGTGGGGCTTGCTTGAGCCCATAAAGGGCTTTGAGAAGCAGCCACACACGGTATGTACCATCATCAAAACCCTCCAGTTATCTGACATACAGTTCCCCTTCTAGTGGGCCATTGAGGAACATATTCTTCACATCCATTTGATGTATCTCCCAGTCTTTGTGTGCCGCAACGGCCAACAGTGCTTGGCTAGTTCAGTTCATCCCAACACGGCTCTGTGAAGTCCTGTCCGGGTATTTGATGAAAGCCCTTAGCAACCAGCCTGGCTTTGTACTTGTCAATTAACGCTGCCCGGCTCCTTTTGAGATTTTACACCCACTTGACATCAACGGCTTTATGCTCAGGCAGCAAGGGAACAAGTTGATACATACCATGCTCCAAGAGGGCGTTCAGCTCTGGCCTTGTCCCATGCAGCAGTATCGGTGTGCCCCCTTGCCTCAGCAAGTGTCTGGGGTTCCACCGTGGTGTGATCTAAGTTCGTTGCACCAGCTCTGTGGTAGAATTGTATATAGTTCACACGAGGGGCGTTGCACAAGCAACGTCGAACCGGTTAGGGCTGTGGCATTCTCACGTACTTTGTGCTGTTGGGAGATGGTTGGACCTTCAATCCAGGTGGAGTGTGTGGAGCACTGGAGCCTGTGCTTAGAAGTTCACTGGGTGTCAGTAGGTCTGTGGGAACAGGTGATGGCACTTCAGTGTTCTCTTTGGAGTCCCTGATCCCTGAGGGAGCTGCTGGCACATGAGGGACAAACACAAGTACACTCACATAGTCTGGGTAGTGTTCAGGAATGGTGATATGTGGGACGTGACGCAAGGTGCGGAATTGTTTATAGAGCATGTGCTCCAGGAAGGAAGCATCCTTACTCTCAAGGAAACTGTGGTTCATGGGATCCCAGAACTGCCATGCTTTGGATGCATGTGAAACCCCCACAAAGATGCATCAGCGCCCTCATGGGCTCAATTTGTGGTCCCTTTGTGGCTACGCAAACAAGACGCAGGCCATAGTGCCCCACACTCTTACAGGTATCTAGTCAGCCTTTTCTTTGAACCATTGCTCCCATGGTGTCACTGACTTGGATAGGGGCCCTTCTGGCACCCTATTCCACACCCACGTAACATACTTGATGGCTTCTTCTCAAAAACCAAAGGACAAACCAGACTCGCTTAGCAGAGTGCGTAGCGCATCACCCAAGGTTCTATGCCACCTCTCCGCCACACTATTCTGTTGGGGTGTGTAGGGTGCTGTAGTTTGATGCTCTATACCCTTGGCTTTCAGTTCTGCTGTTAGGATGCCTAGAACTCCCCCTCTTGATCAGTGTGCAGCCTCATCAATATGCAGCCGGTCTGACGCTCAACAAGGGGAATCCATTCAGCAATAGCCCGTTGGGCATCCGCTTTGGATTCAACAGAAAGGCCCAGCAAAAGTCACTGAAATCATCAGTCAGTGTCAAGATATACTGTGACCCATATTGAACAGAGGGCACAGGCATGGGTCCTGTCAGGTCTGCATGGACAAGTGTGAGAGGTGACTTGCATACCGTGTCTGACATGGGAAAGGTCTGTCTATGGGCCTTACCCTCTTGACACTCAAGACATGAATCAGCCCTAAGACCATGAGGGCAGTCCGTAGGGAGGAGACCATGTGCAGGATTGTGTTTGATCATGTTAGTGACCAATTCTGTGTTGATCTGTGTGATTCTGTGGTGTAATTGGTCTTTGTGCCTTGCGTCATTGGCAGTGAGGACATGTGTCTGCGGTTGATGTTACTGTGTTTGCAGTAATGGAAAGAGAGTGAGGCGGTAAAGCATGTCCTCATGCAAGGGAGCGTCAGCAAGCAGGGCACCAGCAGCATCAAACAGCATGTGACGTTGTTTCTGCGCAAGGGTGGATATGCTTGCTTGGCGATATAGCTGACCCCCTGACAACAGATTCACTTTCAACTTGGGCACATACAAAACCCCGGTCAGCCATAATACCCCACCAGGTGCTTGTAAGGCCACTGTGCCCACACCCTCCACCGCCAACACCTCCCCAGATCGGGTCTTCACACCCTCCACATCATGCGCAGCATACAATGATACAAACAACTAGTGATATGGTAACATACGATGCAACACATGCAGTATCAAACAGCCATTCATTCATGGGGAGTGCGTGGGATGTGGTGAAGTGAGTGTGCGCTAGTCGCTGACCTGGCAACTGTGGCATGGCCGTTGGTTCTGGGGGCTGCAGCTCCATGGGGGAGGTCCATACCATGACAGGCAGTGCTGCAGTCGGCTGCTGGGACTTGGCCATGTCTTAGTAGATGCGTTGCGCCCATGCTGGTGCTGGAACTGGGACGGCCAAGTTGGGTGGAACTTAGAAGGGACCCTGATACACAGGGACTGGCCCCTGATACATCGGGGGTACCACCGGTGGATGCCATGGCGGTGGTGCATAGGTCACTCCGCCGAATGGTATGGAGGCCCGAGATGCCGTGACTGTTGGAGTTCACCATGCCGGTGGTGGCATGTACTGGCAAAACTGAGGATGTGGCACCGGAGTGGAGAACTACTGCTGCTGTTGCTGCTGCTGCTGCTGATGGGATGGAGTCATGATATGCTGGAGGTCTGGAAATGCTCGCTAGTAGTGTCCCAGCTTGCCGTAGTAGTTGCAAGTGCGCCCTCTGGTGCCACCCGGCCATGACCTCATCCTCCACCTGGTTGTGTGCCTGTTCCTCTGTTATCCCAGCCTCTTCCGCCTCTGCCTCCTCCATGGCCAGATCAGGTGGAGGCATCTGACGAGGACTGATGTAAAAAGGCACTTGGTTCCGGGGCACTGGCCTCTCTTACCTCCCCCCCTAGGATGTCCTCGTAGTAGCGCAGCTCCCCGAACACCTCAGACAGGTCAGTGTTCTCTATATCTGTCACTCGGAGGCGTCTCAGGAGACCTTGTCGGAACTCCTTGTAAGGCTCTCCAAGATGAAGCAGGACAGGATCCACCAACTCAAGCATGGAGCTAGACGTTCCAAGCCCAAGTATGCGGTGACGCAGGTTCATGGCCGCATCCCAATACTCAGCTATCAACGCTCCTGGATTTGGGTACAATCCCCGGAGTCTATCACGCAGGGAGATCACCAGCGCCATCCCTCATTCCTCATGGCGAGTGGAAAGATGCTGCCAGGCCTTGTGTGGGCGTGGGGCTCCACTGCGAGGATCAGTGGCATCCTCCGCTTTATAGCCAAAGAGAAAATGGCAGATGGCGTAGGATTGGTCGTCAGAGAGCACCCTGACCAGGGCATTAAAGGCACGCAGCAGGACCCAACCCTCGGTTGCGTCAGTGGACGGGAGTAGATGCAGGTTCTCTAACCCATGCTCCGCCGACCATGCTAGGAAGACATCCTTCCAAGCAAGGAAGTCCCTTGATCCCAAGGTGGGCGGCGTAAGGTCTTTGTGAGACAAGACTTTGCTGAGGCCCTCCCACGTCACAGTGGCAGTACCGGCTCTTCCACTACCGCCGGTACCGGCTCCAGAAGAGGGGCCACCACTAGCTCCTGCATCGGGACCTCCCGGCGTTGATTCTGCCTAGCTCATAGGCTCATGACTCCTGAAGGTCAGGGACGTCCTACGGAGGTGGTATGAGCCCTGGATCTCCTACTTGCGGCCGAACTAAATCTCAGCAGCAATTTACCGGGCTTACTTTGGGCCCAGTTTTCTGTCGCGATCCCTGAGCTCGTGGGAAATGCCGTGTCTTGCCTTATGAGGGTCACCTTGCACCTGCACAGCCTCGTTTTGGGATTAGGAACCCCGCCGTCACCTCTGAGGGGTGCAAACGGCGCTTGGGCTCTCCCTTCCCTCACCTCTCCTTGGACTTCTCCTTGCCTTCTGCCACCCCTGCCATCTGCGTGTGGCCCAGGAGAGGGGCTTTGCCATGTCCTAGGGGCGTGCGCGACCTACTTTTGTGGCAGCCATGCGGATATGCTTCTGCGTGTGGCTCGGCCGCCGCCCTTTTTGCTTTGCACCACTCCTATGCGTTGCTTCCAGGCCCTGAAAGTAGCTCTGATACCATGAAAAATCTGCTACAATTCTAATGCGACTTGTCTCGACTCATTTGGTGAAGTAGGGGGTGAGAAAGATGCAACTTCCTTCAGTCATGGAGTTTGGGCAGACAAAAACCCTAAGTGTCGAGCTGCGACTAGCAACAGCTCGAGCGGGTGAGTCTCACTACTCGAGGTTCACCCGTCGGCTGGCGAGAGAACCTGGCCGGCCCATCCACCTCGAGCAAGGGCAAAAATACCTCGTGGTCCAAAAAATGGCCGACTAGGCCACACCATGCCTCTCGTAGCAAACCAGGATGATGGATGTGAGGGTACCAGAAAGTGGCAAAATAGGTTGCTCGATAAAAATCATCTGGTATGACAGATGCATAGAAGATATTTCACAGGTTCTAAAGCACTTTACAGAACTCAATCCGGAGTCTGTTTGAGTGAAATATGGATTTCCAAAGTTTGCAGATCATGGGTTGGGTTCAAGTGGCGACCTGAGCACCTTGAGCTCAAAAGGTGGCAGGATTATTGGCCAGGACGGCTGAGAGCAGCCTTCAAGGAGAAAAGACGCCTGGAGGACCTCCAATAGACTTCAAGGAAGGTGAAGAACATGATTGTTGGTCGTCTAAGTCGTGTGAGACATAATTCTCATGTGTGACAAAGTGACTGCCGCTCATCCCGCTAGGCTAGGAGAGTGTGCTAGAGGGTAGACTTTGACAGAGTGTATCTCAGTGCTCTATAGGCCAAATGAGGCATATAAGCGCTTATTGGAAAGCTGTAAAAACATTATTTCTCACTCAAGAGTCGATTCAGACATTCAAATTCTCTACAAACCGACATTCACTTCCGTAATTTCTGTCTTTGCAACCTGCAACTCCCTCTCACAAACAGTTGGTCCTGCCTAGGCGGCTCTTGGTGAGCCTGATCACCTTCCTGAGGTCTGTCCCAATTTCTATCAGTGGTATAAGAGCTAGAACAAGGCCTTGTCTCATCCTTGAGGCATTCCTTGCACTTTTTTGTGTGAGAGAGTCATTTGGGGGCTGTACGTTGCACTACCATGGCGACATCCGCTTCTGTGGTGGCCGACGTCAACATCCCCAAGTTCGAAGGCAAGAACTTCTTCAACTGGAGCAACAAAATGAAGATGGTGCTGATGGAGAAGGGAATCTGGAGCTATGTGAGTGAGGAGGAATCAGCTCAGTCCTCTCTCTCACCTGGTGAGGCCCATACCCACCACGAGAAGCGTGACCGCGCCCTCGCCACCATCTACCTCTACCTCGCCGAACGGCAACAACTCCTCGTCCGTGGCATCCTCACACCAAAGGAGGTTTGGAAGAAGCTTGAGTCTACTCATGCATCCAAGTTGCGGCCAGACGCCGTTTTTGCTGCTGTTGTTGCGGTCCCAAGGGTTGCATTGAAAGTACATTTGCCTCAAGCACAGGGTGTCGGGAGTGGTCCAGGTAGAGCTGGAGGTGGTGAAAAAAGTCGTTGATGCTGCCTTTTCTGTAGCTGCGATTGAAAAGGATGTGGTGGCAAAAGGCAGTGCGCCACCTCAAAATTGGGGTATGAAGGCTGTGTGTGGCAGTCAGCTTTCACTATCACTGATGCTGTTGCATTGGAGAGAGTAATGCAACAGCACTTGGCCGTGGGTAAAGTGTTGCCGCTGCCGACGTTTTGACGGTTGTCAGAGGTAGCCACAACACTGCGATGGGGGTCAGAGAACGGTCCAAGATCTAGGTTCTATAGAGTATGGGAAGGACAATCCCTCCTTAAACATGGAATGTAGAGAGGAGAGTGTGGGGAGATCCCCAAAAGTCACTCCCCATGGCTCAAAGCTTGTGGTACTAAGTGTGATTCAAGAGTTAGAGTTATAGTGGGAGCTAGGAGCAACAGTTGATAAAAACTGGTGAGCATGACTCCCGGTCGTGCGTGATGCACGCCGAGATCACACCGCCACCCAGGGTTTGAGCCTAACCACTGGGCATATACAGAGGGCGACTAGTCACCGTGGCACAAAATAAATCCTGCCAGGTGGGCCCCTAAGGATCAGCACCCATCTAGCAGAATGAGACAACCCCAGGAATCCCACATATGGTCTGGAGATAGCTCTGGCATCCAAATGTGTCAAAGAGCTATAGTCCCCCACGACAAAACCCAACAGTGGGAGTCACAAAAAAGTGGCCACCGGCCACTGCTTGAGTGTGCGCTGATGCCAGCAGAGTGTGAGAGCTTCACCATGGATGGCTCCCATCTTGTGGGACAGAGCTCTGGCACTGTCACAACATCCAGTCTCCTATACATGTATGAGGTGGTGAGCATGTGGATCAAGAAAAGAGGGCATTACAGGTGTGATGGGCCACCAAATGAACCAAATTACCCCTGGGCTTGCCCGAATATGGCCAGGGTAAAGCTCTCACCTTTCTCTATGTTGATGATGAGCTTTCCTACGTGGGCATAGTGGCCCAACCACATGTGACTATGTCGAAAATCTCTCGTCACACTCTCCATGTGAAAATCTACAATGGTTTCCTCAATCAGCACGGCTTTCATCCCAACAAAATATTTACAATAAGTATCTTCTTCATTAGAAACTCTCACACCTACCCCTTGAGATGTCATGATGTCATGAGATGTCATGATGCGCATTCTCTTATTGGAGAATTCGCATCATGAAGAGAGGCCTTTGCCCGTACTACATCTTCAAAGAAAACATTGAACACTGCTTCTTCTTATTTAATTGACTTCAGTGCCTCACCCGACCACCTTTTGCCTTGCTCGAAATCAGATCTTCTAAACATTATCGGCCCTTTTAAACCTCTGGCCTACAGTTCAACGTGGATGGTCAATTGGTCTTCTCTGTTTCATCTTATATGGCAGGAACGGTGGGCCCAACCTCACTCCTCCCAAAAACCTAAGCTTCTTGCCACCTTTCTTGCTACGTTCCAACATCAAATTTGGCTCATTTCCTCTAGTTTTCCATCGCATTGTCACAGAAGGTTAGATTCCATCTTTGCTCCTTTGAATGTGACTTCTTTTTCTCCGCTGGCTCATTTGAATTCTTCATTCAGGAGCATTTTTTATATTATGCCTCGTAAGCGGGTTTAATCTCTGATGAGGGGCCTCACCTGAATCATCATTCACCTTGGACTTCCCGAGGGGCCCGGGTTTGAATCCCGGGCAAACTTTTGGCGCTATTGTAGACCCTCCCCCTCAGTCGGCCACGGCCGGCGGCAAATATACAAACCAAAACATTGAACGAGATGGCACACCAATGAAATAATGGTGATCATCAATGAATACCGGTATGAGAGCCATGTGTTGTGCCATGTGCGGCTGGACCCAGGGGTGAGGGTGCAAGCGTTAAGTGTGGAGGACCATGAAAACCTTGGAGGCGCGAGCAGGACCTGATGGGAAGTAAAATTTATGTTGACCCGGGGTCCCGCGGTGAACCCATCACCGCGGCCGCGGAACAGCGGTCCACAGTGATGCCTCCACGATGTGGGGTGGCTGAGCATTTTCACGTCCGGCGGTCTGCCGAGCGGTTGGTTGACCTGTCACACATCAGCAACGATTGCGGTCGGCACCGACCACCTTGGGACCAGAAAAAGACATGCAGAGAGTTCGACCCTCGAGGCCGAATATCCACCATGCTTGCCCAGACACTATACACGTAATGCATATGGTGCCATGCTGGCATGCAGGTTGAGGACAGGTTCATTAACCAATGATGGTACACCTTATCTATGTGTGGTGGATTTTGTATACACATGTGGAATTTGACTGTTGTAGGTGACGTGGATGATAATGTATGAAACAAAATGTAAGCATTGTAATTTCATAGATCTATGAACATAATGACAATCAAACAATGTGCATGAACTACGTATATTTATGTAATTTCATGTCATCTAAATCTGCCTTTGCAAAAAGTGATTTCGACAAGTCACGAGTATTGTATTGCACATTTGTGGAGGGTTACGAACATAATCATGTTTTTTTGGTGACGGGTTGAAACATTGTTTGTGCAAACTTCTCACTGCAAGCACGCTGGAACATTGACTCGATGTACACACTGGACTCGGCATCGTCGTGTCCGGTGTGAACGTACACCAGGAAGCCGGTTGTGGTCTGTTTGGTGTCTGCTGTCTGGGCTCGTTTTGGTGACTCTTTGAGCTGAGCGTAGCCATGCCATTGTGCACGACTGGCAGTCGAGCAATGAGACGACGAGCTCTTGCTCATTGGTTTCAAAAACTCCGGCAGATTCTTAACACCGTGTGACACACGGTGTTGAGCTAGGTTCTGCTATTCCTCCAAGGAAGGCATCCACGATGTCTTCCTCAGGCAAGGGCTCCTTGTCCCTGCCTACTTCGGCATCCGCAGCTTCTCCCGTGCGCATGTTTCAGCCAGGTTTATCCCCTCCTCCAGCAGGCCGCCTCCATGGCGACACACTTACAGTTGCCCTCTCTCGTCACTGCCGTCGAGTCCCTACGGCATCAAAGAAGCCAGAGTTCCATTGTGGTAGCTGTGGTGTCACCCAGAGCGGCACCTGTGACCGCATCTGAGGGCACTTTGGCGTGCCCAATGGAAACATCTCGTGCTGTGCCTACCTGCCGCCAATTTCCTGGGACGTGCATGACCTTGAGAGATTTCCCTGTCCTCCTGCTGGCTGGAAGCCGTCTTGTCCTCGGCTATACAATGGCCAGGGTGGCTCGTGGGGCACGAGTCACAAACAAGACTCGTGGCATGCCCTCTTTGAATCAAGGGCCCGAGATGAAGCACTAGCAAAAGCCAGTGTGCCGACTGTAGATGTTGAAGACCCTGATGCCCCAGAGTTTTCCACAGCAGGTCCTTCTACCGTCTCGCTGCAGCAGCAGCAGCTGCAGCACTAGCAGCAGCAAGAGGTAATGTTACGAGCAGCAGATTTGCAGCAGCAGATTGAACAGTCACGGCAGATGCTGCAGCAGCCTGTGAGACTTGCAGACGTCAACAGGATGGCTGGGATGATGCAGACATCTGTGCGGCCCCACTGCGATGCTGCTGCCGACTCTTCCTGCCATATGTCCATCGTCAAGATGATGGCCAGCGCTGGCCTGCCTATCAGCTTCTGCACGGAGCCGGTTTGGTACAAAGATTTGCGCTGAGCTCGGGCTACAAACAACTTCTTCCGCCTTCCCCACCATGCTGTGGCAGGGCTGCTGTGCCCATAACGTCAACTTTGTCCTGAAGGACGTTGGAAAAACCGATCGGCAGGCAGCGGTCTTGTTGCGTGCTGAGAAGGTGGTGATGTTTTTCCGCAACAACGACATGCCTCGCACGTGGTTGAAGCAGCAGTCTGGGGGGCGGGTGTTGATTCCAAGGTGTGACACCAGGTTTGCATCGGCCCATGCCATGCTGCAGCGCCTTTTGGACATGCGTCCTTTTCTGCTGAAGCTCATTAACCACAAGTGCTGGAAAGGATTGGGGAGCCAGAGGGATGGTCTGCACAAGCAACAGAAGAAGGTGGTGCGTGGCCCCATCCGCTGCCGTGTCTTTTGGCAGCAGGTCCGCCAGCTGAGGGACTTGATGTTCCCGCTGGTGTTGTCTGGCGGACAGGCAGGTGAAATATACAAAATCCTGCTGGACTGCATGTCAGAGTTGAAGGGGCTGGCAACAAGCCACAGCAGGAAGCCCGCCAAGGTGGGCACAAACCAGGCAAAGCACGCCATGCAGCGGCTTCACACCTGCTGGAAGAACAACATGAACTGCCCTCTATATGCTGCTGCACACTGAATGCATCCCATGCACTTTGGCAACTACCTGGGGGGTGATGTGGAGATGATACAGCACTGGGCAAGTGTGGTGGAGGCACAGGTACCAGAGAAGAGATGTGACAACCTGCACAAGGAGCTGGAAGAATTCCAGCTTGGACACGTGACAGTGGATGTGATCCCGCTGACCACCAAGCGGCTCAGTGACAAAGCAGGTGTTACAGTGGGCAAGGTGGTGGCGGGGGCACTGAAACCGTATGAGTGGGTCTCAATGCACCTTGCCCACTTGCCCATGCTGCGTGAGTTTCCTATCCGCTAGCTCTCACACCCGTGCTTCTCATCTGAGTGCGAGTGCGTGTCTTCAACGCACCAACTCATACACACATCACGTCGTAACCGCCTGCACATCTCCACCCTCGAGATGCTTGTGCGCTGCAATGTGCGCATGCGCCGGCAGTTCAAGGCAGGGAGGGGGCAGTGCAAGCCAGTCAATTGGCTGGAACTGGACGAGTCGGAAAGTGAGGACAATGGCGACATTATCCCTGACATGATGGAAGAGGAACCTGAGGACGAGGTGCAGGAAAGCTCAGAGGAGATGGAAGAGGAGAAGGAAGTGGTAGTGGAGGGTGAGGAGGAGGAAGACAATGAGGAGAATGTGGCTTTCCAGCAGCAGCAACATATAAATCTGCGTGAGGCTATGGGGAAAGACCTCCCATCATTTGCCAAGGCCATACGCACACGAAAGGAGGTAGAGGACCTCATGGAGCAGGTTGGGAGTGGCAGGAACCGCAGCACTGGAGGTGCATCCCGTGTGCAAGCAAGTAAAAGTGCAGGCAAGGAGAATGGGGCTGGAGAGGGGGAGGAGGAAGAGGGCAGGGATGAGGAAGAAGAGGAGGAGGGGGCTGGAGATGGAGGGGAGAATGTGAGTAATGGGTGAGGGGAGGGATGAGAACAGTCCCACGATTCAAATGCAACTTATTTCGATGAATTTGGTCCAGAAATGAGAACGCTAGCGTTGGGTTTGCATGGCGGCCATGGCTTCCGCTGCCGAACCTAAGTCAGGAGCTCCAACACTTAAGAGCTCATACGGGTGAGTCTCGAGCAGCGAGAGCCACCCTTTGGCCGGCGAGCGAAGCTCGCCGGCGCAACCTGCTCGAGCAAGGGGAAATCCCTCGCATGTCACCCAAAGGTGCCGACTGCCCCCATCGAAAGTCACAAACAGAAACACAAGCTATGCTACCCACTATTCTAGCCCTAATCTAGGTTTCCAAACAGTCAGTATGAGGACAATCATAGGTTTCCTAGGAAATCCACCATAGCATTCAGGGCTGTCACTAGAGGTGGAGCTGAGGCAATGCTGTGAGAGGGAGGCAAGCGCACTAGGACACCAGATGGCATCCAGCGTGGGTCCAGTGTGGCTCATGGTGCGTCGCCTCCACTCTCTGGCTCAGCATGCCCTGCGCACTCAGGTGCACATCAGAGGGAAAATATGTACAGAGAGGATTAACACGCCCCCTTGGACCTGAGTGCGGACGGAATGCAGCCAAGCGGTGCAAGTTGCTGATGGAGGGCAGGAGATGGGAGTTCCTTGGTAAGGAAGTCAGCGAGTTGGGCATCACCGCTGATTGGACATACTTGCACTGCGCCTGCCTCAACGGCTTTGCGGACAAAGTGATGTTCTACACTAATGTGCTTTGTGCGAGGATGCAACACGCCGTCATTCTCAGCAATGCGGCGTGCAGCAGAGCTGTCGCTGTGCAATGCAATGGCATGTGTGTGCAACCCCAACTCCTCAAGCAGTCGTGCCAGCTAAATGCACTCACATGCCGCTTCACCCAACGCCATGTACTCAGCTTCAGCCACACTCTGAGCAACACATAACTGTTTGGCACTTCTCCACGTCATGGCTGTGCCCCATACACGGAACACATAACCCCCACGACTGCGAGCCCCACGATCACGAGCATAGTCACTGTCACAATACCCATCTAACAACGGACTCACAAAGGGTGCAAAGACCAGACCAAGATCAGCAGTGTCCATCACATAGCAAAGCAACTTCAACAGTGCTTTGAGATCCGTGCTTTGTGGTTGTTGGCTGAACTGTGCCAGCACGTTCACTGCACATGAGATGTCAGGTCATGTTGTGGAAGCAAGACAGGACAGGCTCCCAGTGATTTGCCTGTAGAGTGTGGGATCACAGTCCGGTCCATAGTCCGTGGTGTTAACATCCAGGAGATGCGCGTACACATCAGGGCTCATCGGTGATTGCTGTCGTGGTAGATGCTGTACAAGATTTTGGAAGCGTGTCGTGAGATGTGCAATGAACCATCCTTGGTGCAAGCTGAGTGTGCGAGCAGCTCTGTCCCTGGTGATGGTCATTCCCGAAACGTTAGTGGCCTCACCCAAGTCTGTCATGCTGTAGTGTGTGTTGAGCAACGTCTTTGTTTCTGTGATGAGTGAGAGCGAGGGTGATAGGATAAGTAAATCATCCACATAGACAAGCAAGGCAACTGGCAGGTCGTGGTCCCAGCGCAGGAAAAGAGAGGGATCACTCAGACTTTGGGTGAACCCTCCCAATCCAAGTGTGCGTCGTACTTCTTTGTTCCAGCAGCGCGGGGCTTGCTTGAGTCCGTAAAGGGCCTTGAGAAGCAGCCACACGCGGTCAGTACCATCATCAAACCCTTCTGGTTGTTTCACGTAGAGCTCTTCTTCCAGTGGACCATTGAGAAAGGCGTTCTTAACATCCATTTGATGTATTTCCCAGTCCTCGTGGGCTGCCACACCCAGCAGTGCCCGACTTGTCCCGTATTTGCCAACTGGGGCATATGTATCAGTGAAGTCCTGACCAGGTATTTGGTGGAAGCCCTTAGCCACCAGCCTTGCTTTGTGCTTTTCAATGAGTCCTGGCAGGTTCTTTTTGAGCTTGTAAACCCATTTCACATCGATGGCTTTCCTTCCTGGTGGCAGTGGAACAAGTTCGTATACACCGTGCTCTAGAAGGGCGTTAAGCTCAGCCACCATGGCTTTATCCCACTCGGCCGCATCAGTGCGCCCCCTGGCCTCAGCAAGTGTCTGTGGCTCCACAATGGTGTGGTCCACGTGCATTGGACCGGCTGTATGGTAAAACTGTCTGTAATTCACAAGCGCTACATTGCGCGAGGAGCGTCGAACTGGTGGTGGGGATGGTGGTTTTGCACTCTCCGTGCTGTTCTGAGACACTTGGGTATGGAACCCAGGTGGTGTGTGCGGAGCACTGGAGTCTGTACTCCGTAAGTCAGTAGGTGTCAGTAAGTCTGTGGGAACCGGTGAGGTTCCTTCTGCAGTGTGCTCTTGTCGCGGTGGCTGTGAGTGCCCAGTGGGTGTGTGAGGCACAAACACAGGCACGCTTACATAGTCTGGATACTGCTCAGGGATGGTGATTGGTGGGATGTGACGTAGAGTGCGAAACTGTTTGTAGTGCATGTGCTCCAGAAAGGAGGCATCTCTGCTCTCTATGAAGTTGTGGTGCATGGGGTCCCAGAAACGTCATGCCTTAGAGGCATGTGAGACACCTACAAAGACGCACCATCGACCACGTGGGCTAAGTTTGTGGTCTCTTTGTGGCTGTGCAAACCATACACATGCCATGGTGCCCCACAGCCTTGCTGGCCGCAAGTCAGCCTTCTCTTTAAACCACCACTCCCAAGGTGTGACTGTTTTGGGCAAGGGCCCTTGTGGCACCCTGTTCCATATCCACGTCACATACTTGACCGCCTCTTCCCAAAAGCCAAAGGACAGGCCGGACTCACTCAGCAGAGTGCGCAACGCATCACCAAGCGCCTTGTGCCACCTTTCTGCCACACCATTTTGCTGTGGTGTGTACAGTGCAGTGGTTTGATGTTCTATACCTTTTGCCTTCAGTTCTGCTGTTAGGCCACCCATAAACTCTCCTCCTCTGTCTGTTCGCAGTTTCAACAGTTTGCAGCCAGTCTGTCTTTCAGCAAAAGGTATCCATTCTGCAATGGCACGCTGGGCGTCCG
>SZWC01006204.1:0-10686 GCA_023375785.1 Penium margaritaceum
ACTGGCGTACTTTTCACTTTGGACTGCCAACCAAACTAATCATTATACGCTCCTACCTCATTCCTAAATTCCTCTACCATTAAATCATCTGTCTGGCCTCACGAGAAACCCTCATACAGATTCAGAACATCATACTAAACTTATTTTTTGCCTCAAAATAAGATGGCAAACTACGATTCATCCCACAACAACACATCCCAACCAAGGGAGACTCGGTGTCCCATGGCCTACAACTCTTGTACAGGCTCAATGTGCCCTTCACGCCTATAAGTTCCTCTCCCCTACACACAACACCTGGAAGTGGAAAGCCGGCGTTACGAGGAATTTCTTAAAAAAGGGACACTTTTTCCTCTCACAGGACGCCTGAGCAACAGATGGCTCAACATACTAAAGCAGTTTCTTGCCATCGACCCAATCATCAAACCCTTGCTTTACTCAGACAAGAGCTTTTGGAGGAATATGTGGCTTTTAATTGTTTCTTGCTAAAGCCCAACGGTAAACCTTTCAGATTTGATAAACGTGAACACTTCTGATTGGAAAAAGAAATTCAACTCAAACACATTTTCTACCACCTACACCCTGATGATTTTTTTCAAAAAGAGGCAAATAAGATGCGAATCCACACTCCTTAATAGAAATGACATAAGACGTGTAAAACAAAACATCCCACGCGAATGGTTACAAATCATTGAAGGAAACAAACAAGAAGACTCCAAAGCTCGCCAATTCTGGTGAATTACCTCATACACGGCGTCTACTCCAGAGATATTTTACAAAACAGTGCTTACAGATGATGGGTACTATGCCATGGCCTTCACGATTGCCCCGACTATAGACATTGAACCAACCACACTACAGATCACTCCCATTCATGATTTAGGCATATGGACTCCCGTCCATGAAAGGAAAAGAAAAACAAATTCATTGGCTTCTGCAATAATGCCACAACCCCAGCTTGGAGAATCTCTATAGACAAGAGACCAAAAATCTATGATGTATATGACAAACTTAAAAAAAAAAAAAAACACACAAACCAGAATACCATGACAAATGGGCAAGTCAAGGTACGCCTCAATTTCCTGACAGCACCCTCCAAACCATAATCAAGTCCACCGTCCTACCACCAAAACAAAAGGACACACTGGCGAAGATAGCAACAAGGAGTTTACAAGTCCAAAATCAGCTTCGCTTTCTCCCAACACCTTTTGAGATTATCCGTGTTTTCTGCAATCTATATGAAGAAACCATCTCACATGCCTTCCACGAGTGGCCAGAACCATATCTCCTATCTGAAAAGCTACACACACAAGAAATCAGCCTCATATGTAACTCACACACAAACACTAACTTTCTCTTTCACCATCCACCTCCGCTTCTTCCCTGGTGGCAACTTCTACGAGCCACACGTTTTCCAGAAATATGGACCCCATGATGTGACATGTCCCTGGGAAACAAGAAACCGTTACGCAAACCAAATGCACTACTATGTGAGAACATCTTACAGAGTTTTGAACAATCACTCAATCTTCACTTACAGAGCTTTAGTCGTACATAACAAAAACAAAGAAGCAACCACAATGATCACACAACTCGCTACAATATCAACAGTCTGCAAAATTGACAACAAAATACCACCTCCTTACCTTGCACTACACCCTGAAGTCAAGGCTATCTGGTTCAACTGCCCCAACACTATGGGGGGACGAGTACATCAGGCTTTGGTGTAACAACTGAGCTTGATCTCCCAACCACAGAGTTACGACCCGTGGTAAAGGTACTCTTCGGGGTGAGGTTTACTGGGTGATACTCTCACATCACCCATGGGACCCAGGTTCTATGGGTACCTAAACTGGTGTGATTGATCACACGAGGCACAATCTTTTGAATGAAAGCTTCCGCCAGGGAGAACCCATGGGTTTCTCAAGGGTGTAGCACAGGTTCCATCACCTACAAGGCTGTCTAAGCCACACACACAAAAAAAAAGAAGAAAAAAGTCCAAGCGTGAAGAGTCGTTGATTTGCTCACCGGAGGTCAAGCGAGCAAAAGTGGTCTCCCGACCATCCCCGATACCTCGATCTAATGTTAGATTGCGTCTTTGGACACGACATGGCTTCTCACTTTGAGTTTTCTCACCTGTGCACTCGGTGCTCCCTATTCCAGAATGGCACAAGATTAGACCCCACTTGTTCAAAATAGCCCAAAAAACACCCTTGTGGAAACACTCACGAATAAATGTGGCAATACAGTACTTTCAAGATTGTAGCTGCTCATGCGAACTTGCTCATGTTCAATGGTTTTTCTCAACGTATCCTATTGTCACATGGATACATTGGGGCCTTTTCCAGATTTTGTTTGAGCAGACATTGAAGGAACACAAAAAGGCTTGGGTGACTACTTCTGTCCTTGGATGAATCTATCCCATGCCTCCTCATGATGGAGTTCCAGGGTAAGCTCCATTATGTTCTTTCACCGTGTGGCATGGATAGCCCCAACTATAATGGATTCTAAATACGAAAAACTTGTTAGGATAAACTTACCATGTAATCATGTTATATGCTTTGTCATCATGGGAGTTGATGGGTTGCCTAGAGGTCACTAGCATTCGAGCCCATCTGATCCCTGACCCATGGAAAGCTCAAACCTTGTTCCGTAGTTCGAAGTTGTATGCTGAACGGCTGGACCATGAACGGCTGGACCATCACATTGACAAACGGGTGATTCATGCCATCCAAGTTTTTTGGAATGTATTGTTTGTTTATGGTTCATTGGTGGCGCTCGAAACAAGACTTTGGTTGTGAAGGTTCTGTTTCATTCTGATTTTTTTTATGGTCATATGCTTGAGCCAACATGCTTGGAGGATAGTGTAGACATTTCTTGTCGTAGGAAAACTTTTCCTCTCGACAGCTCCCTAGTAGGGGGTGTAGGAGGTGCTAGATCGCGAGGATGCAAGGATGCAACTGTTTAGGGCTGTTCACCAAGACAGGTCACGTATCCATGGCACAAGAGTGCGCGGAGGTAGGTCACGGCAACCAAGAACAACAAAGACAAACAAGTCACGGGCCACTCTAGTGCTACCCGTCGGGAGCGAGCGAGCGAGCAGCGAGCTCGACTTCCCTCGCTCCCAGATGAGCTCATGGTTCGAACCACCACGTGCTCGTGTGTTTTTTCCTAAACCACCCAAACTCCACCTGGGTCGGACAAAACAGGTTGGGCCAGTGCCCCAATGGTGTTCACGCTAAGCAAGCACATCAAAAAGTTGCAAGCATGCATGAGGGGTGAGAACACCACTCTTGAACTAATTGCACGGCTCTTGGCTGGAGCAGGTTGTCTGACAAGAGAGCAGGCGCCGACGGCAGGACCCAGCTCGGTGTGCAGTCTCTTCTCTGGTCAATTACCTGCACATGTGTCATGGGTGTGCAGCAAGGCCAGAGGTCACCATGTCGGGACTGACACATAAACCAACACTCCCCCATGACCCACAGCCAAACTGCACACAGATTGGTACGAGCACAGGTGACGTCATGAGCAGAGACGATGGACACATGCATCGCTGGACCTTGGGAACATGGTCGCTTTCGCTCGCCCAAGGTCCTCTCCCTCGTATAATCACACCTTGGGAACATAGGCAAGGGAGAGAGAGGGAGCAACATGGACAAGAGAGGATCCAATAGAGGGGTCAGAGGTTGCAAGCAATGGCACACGGTAAAGCTTATCACACTTGACACCCTGGAGGACCACACGACCAGAAGGGCTTAGACGAACATTACCAACTCCCTCACTGGCAGAGAAATCCATGCTCTGAACATCGAGGGAAGTCACTGACAGCAGACTGAGCTCCAAGGAGGACACGTACAAAACATCAGGCAACAGCAACACACCACCGGGCCCAACAAAGCAAATGACACCCACACCCTGAACAAGAAGCAACTGGCCAGAACCGGTGCGCACAAAGCAAACGGGACCAACAGCACCCAACGAGACGAAGGATGCACCATCGGACGTCATGTGGTGGGTATCCCCAGAGTCAAGGACCCAGAATCTACCAGCAACACGAGCACGGGGTAGGACACCACACTTGGCGACAATACCGACAGGGGGAGAAGACGAGTCACAGACGGCAAGACGACGCGGAAGAATGAAGGACTGCCAATGCTCGACCCACGGAACAGATGCGGACTGGGACGCAGGGATGTGACCGGGGGTGTCCCCACGAAGAACAGTATCAGTCTGACATGAGCGACCTCTAGTCAATGCAATCACACTCTCACCTCCTTGATCGCGAAGGTGGAGATGCTGTAGAAGGGACTGCCTCAGCTGGCGCTCGCCGCTGACGGACGGCACTGACGACGGAGCAGGCGACCCCGAGAGAGAAGGAAGCCACGGAGGAGGGAAGTAGGTGGGAGAAGGCGGCTCGGCATAGACCGAGACAACGTACGGTGGCAGCCAGCCCCAGGGATATGCCGGCGTTGGCGCTGGTGGTGTGGAGAGGACGCCAGTGGTGGAGTACGACTGAGCAGAGGGGGAACTCAACGACTGAGATGAGGCACCGGAGCCAGAGATAGAGCTGGTCGTGGAAGAGGAGATGGAGCCACTGGACTGCACCCAGTGAGCACGCATGGCGCGTACGAGGCGAAGGTCATCGGGCAGCACCGGGCACTTCTGAGCAGAGTGCTCGTTAGAGCCGCAGTTCCAGCACACCACCTCGCCGGGACACGAGGGGAGGCAGCGTCAGCAGGCTTGCCCTTGTTGCGGCCTTTGCCGCGACCCTTCCCACGGCCCTGAGAGGCAAGGGCTGTAGCCGTGGAGGTGGACGTGGAGTTGGAGGCGGCGCAGGAGGAAGAGCAAGAGGAAGAGGGAGAGGAGGCCGTGGTGACGGCAGCAACGCCGGCGACGGCGGAACGATGGAGGCGCTTGTTCTGGAGGCTGGTCCACCGAGCAGCGAAGCGCTCATCGACCAAGTCCTAAAGGGCGCCGACACCAGGAGGGGACCAAGGGGGCAGAGGCTGTGACACGAGGCGATACAACTCAGCTGGTTTAACGTCGCGGAGGAGGTCAGACAGCTCGAGGATTCACCCGTTGACCATGGTGAGGACTGTAGAAAGTTGCCCAGGTGCGACGGTGTCGAGCTCACGAAGGAGCTTCAGCCCGCGGGCCCAGTATGCATCAACCGATTCATCTGCACACATAAGGACCGTGTTAAACTGCACAGTGAGCGCACTTTGGGCGGCCTGACCAGTGACAGTGGTCTAGCGGCGGAGCATGGTGTACGCGCCAATGTGGGCAGCAGGGTCCGCATTGTAGGTGCCAACATCGTCCACTAACGTCTCAGGCGCAACGGCAATAAGAGCGCGAACAGCGCGAGCAGACTCAGCAGACTCAGGGGTGAAAGGTGCAACTGACAGAAAGTAGTTTTCCCATAGGCATTCTCCCTGAGCCCAGCCCCTAAAGTGCGTCTCCCACGAGGAGAAGGCGAGCCCAGTGGTCAGAACAGGTGGTTGGGAGAAGAAGTCATACTGACGCGGTGGAGTGGTAGAAGCGGCAGAAGGGGAGGTGTTGGCATGTGAGACGGTGGAGGTGCTTTGAGCGGACTGCAAAGGGAAAGCACCAGAAGAGGAGCTAGTAGGGAAGAAAGACTCAACAGGGAGGCACTTAAGCACAAGGGCAGCGACTTCATCAGCAAAGGCCGCACGATTGTCATTTGCGACTTTGAGGTGATCTTCGGCCTCGCGCTGCGCCTCGCGAGCAAGGTGCAGCTGATGCTACAGATCCACAATGACTGACTCGTCGTCACCTGGCATGGTGACGATTGTGGGACTCTGCCAAACAAATTTCGGCAGATTTTCCCCCGCCCCAGTGGGCGTGGAAAAAATCCATGTGTCTTCTGCACGTAGAGGAGGTGTTGCAGAACAACCCATCCCCAATCAGACAAGAGAAGCCACCGCAAGAAATGGAGAAGCTCAAGACCAAAAGCAAGAGCAAGCAGGTGGACAACTCACGAGGTTGTGGGAGGAGATGGGCGGCGGAGAAAGGAAAGCAATGGAGGCACAGCGGCAGCAAAGCCAACAGCCAAGACTGAGGCTGCCGGAGCAGCGGAGACAAGGATAGCGAGAGCTCCTGTGAGGACTGCCACGCTCAGGGTGGTGGTGACAGCAACAACCGAGATGAGAGCGGTGACGATGCTGACGCTGGCCAATGGAGAAGGGGATGTAGATGCAGCGGCGGTGGAAGTAGAGGTACGAATGGATGCCGATGCTGCTGTTGTAGCTGATGCTGCAGCTGAGATGGCGGATGCAACAGCAGACGCGGCTACTGTAAGCTCCGTGCCTATGGCAGCAGCTGCGGCATCAATGGGACCAAGCACCAGTGCAGCCTCCGTGTAGGTCTCGACGGCTCTGCCGGCTGATGTGGCGGCAGGGGCACGCGAGGCTTGAGCTGCTGCTGCAAATGTAGCTGCGGTGACAGCTGCAGCGTCTAGGACAGTGCAGGCCGTCTGTGTGAAGGTGTCAGAGAGAGCGGCAGCATCCTCTAAGAACATCATCCAGAGTTGGGAGAGAGAGAAGTTGTCAGCGACGACGACGTGAGGATGGGGACTGACGAGAGAAGCGGGAGGTGTAGCGCTTACCAAGGGTTGACGTGCCACACCCGTGAGTGGAGGCGGCGGAGACTCGGCCGACGCGTCGCTACCCAAACGACGTCGTGAGAGTGAGTGATGGTGAGCAGACCGCCCCTCGTGGTACTGCCCGGACTGTAGAGATCCAGGGGTCCCGCGGGACGCTAGCTTGGCAGCCGGTTCCACCAACGCTGCTTCGCGCTTGGTAGAGTGTCTGCTGCAGGGTCAAGGGAGTCAGAGAGCTAGAGGATGACGCGTCACCACACTTGAGGTAGCTGCGGTCGGTTTGCGTCGCTGGAGAGGTGGCGTAGGCACGATGCCGCGGCCCAAGCAGTCGAAGCTCGGCTGCTGCCTTGTCCTAGACGCTGTGAGCTGAGTGAGCTCCGTCCGCACTGCCTCTGTTGACCGGGAGCAATGCTCCTGCGTCCCTGCCGCGGCTGGGGCAAAGAGCTACGAACTGATGCCGTGGCAAGATTCGTAAGGATCCCGCAGCCAACGCACCTAGCGCGCATGCAGAGTGCAGCAGCAATGCGGCAGGGAACACGAGGCGTGCTGCTTGTTGCTGTTGCTGCTTGCGTGTGGCGACAGCGGCATCGGTAACGGCGACGGACGTGATGACGGTGATGAATGTGAGGAGGTCCGTAGGATCAATGAGTTGCGCGCAACCCTGCTCTGATACCAAGAGGAGGTGCTAGATCGCGAGGATGCAAGAATGCAACTGTTTAGGGTTGTTCACCAAGACAGGTCACGCAGCCATGGCGCAAGAGTGCACGGAGTTAGGTCACAGCAACCAAGAACAACAAAAACAAACAAGTCACGGGCCACTCTAGTACTACCCGTCGGGAGCGAGCGAGCGAGCAGCGAGCTCGCTTTCGCTCGCTCCCAGATGAGCTCGTGGTTCGAACCACCACGTGCTCATGTGTATTTTCCTAAACCACCCAAACTCCACCTGGGTCCCACAAAACAGGTTGTGCCAGTGCCCCAATGGTGTTCACGCTAAACAAGCACATCAAAAAGTTGCAAGCATGCATGAGGGGTGAGAACACCAATCTTGAACTAATTGCACTGCTCTTGGCTGGAGCAGGTTGTCTGACGAGAGAGCAGGCGCCGACGGCAGGACCCAGCTCGGCGTGCAGTCTCTTCTCTGGTCAATCACCTATACAAGTGTCATGGGTGTGCAGCAAGGCCAGAGGTCACCATGTCAGACAAACTGACATGGTGACACATAAACCAACAGGGCAGCCTACAAAGTGAGACATTCACGTCTGGTCTGAGCTTGGTCCTGACACAATGTAACGGCAGATCAATCTTATGGTCATCGCTGACGATCACATGTCTTTAGACGTAGCTTTTCAGAATAGGCTCTCGCCATGTCATGTTGTCTGCATCGTCGCTACGTATGGAGGCGGCTCATCATGTCATCGCATCGGATAGGTTTGCCCAAATAGTGTTATATCATCGGCCACGATTTTGTCGCTATTGAAAGGTTAATTTCACGCAATGGAATTGAGATTGCTAGATGCCACGCTTTGCACAAGTTGATGACAAAAGCCATGTTTCCTTGTTTTGAGTCACTACATGCCACTGTTTTAGAACGTCAGTCACCACGTGTGACGTCAATTTCGATAGAACTTCATCATTATCAAAGTACGTACACTTTCTCTCTTTATAAGAAGGATGTTGCATTACTTTTGGTGTAGTATTGTGTGCACAAAATATGTTGCAAGTAATAGTCAAAGATGATCGTCAGACGTAACTCTAACCACCGGCAAAATTCCCCCTGGATTAAACTTACGTATATATATTTGTAATAACATCCGGTTTGCACACTGCAAAGTAAAATTCACATCGATGTGATACTAGCGAATTAACTCTACAGCCATGAGGGGCATGCAAGATGTCATAAAAATCACCTGAATTGCGGGATAGATCACGACATTTCATATTCCAATCGTGGTAAATCGTGATGGAAAAGGAGAAATCCGTGGCTTAATATGACAAAAGACTGGAAAGCGTACCATTCTAATCCCGAAGAAGCAGAAGCGTGGAATGTACTTATGTATTGTATGAAATAGGGGATATATCAATCATCTTTTTTTTAACGTTTATCATATGTGGAATGTCCCGTAAAAACGTAAAAAGAGCCACTGGGGGCCGGGGTCATCGCCCTGGATATCTTGCTGCGTTCCCCCTCCTCAGTGGGGTATGACCAGGGGAAAAACAGATATTTTCGTAAGATTTTGTTCACGTCCTTAAGTCGAAGACGCACAGCATGCATTTCCAGCTCAGGTGCTTCGCCGTCCACCTCACTTGCCCCCTTCCGCCCTGCTGGGAGGGGGCAGAGGGATCACGTGAGACGCCCTGCCGCGTCATTGACATCGGAAGTGGTTGGATAGACTCTTCCGTGAAGGGCGCTGCCACGTCATACCACGCGCTTGCCACTGGCTGCTCGCACCCTGCTCGTCGTGCCTCCGCCTCACCGTAAGGAGCTGCCACGTGGTCTAGAGAAGCGAAAGAGAAATTGAAACATGTTCTGCGAGTTTGCTCGTTTGCCCAAGGGTTGAGATCGTCACCTGGGAGCTATCCAGTTCGAAGATGGGGATGGTGAGATTTGTCGGAAGGTTGAACTGGCTGACCAGGATTCCGGCCTGCTTTTTGTCAAGCGGCTGATATTCCTCGCAAGCGTGCGTGCTTCACATTTGTTGTGTCCCATTGGGGTCCATCCGCGCCAGACCTCAGCGAACTGGCGTCTCCTCGTCACAATATATGAATGGCGAAAAAATAGGTGGAGAATTCTCTCTCGAGAATTCCACCAACCAACCAAACCCCCATGCCCGTCGCTACGCGGGTGGTGGGTGCACCTGGCAGGCTTGCTCCTCTACTACAGTGACCATCACCACAGTAGGAGAGAAGCAGCAACCTGAGCTGCAGCAGTAGCTGCGGCGTGCCCTTCTGGGGGAAGCCACCCTAGTAGCTGCGACGGAGCTCAGCGGATGTGGCAGCCAGACGGAGTTAGGCTGCTGCTTCGTTGCTGCAGCAAGTCTCGAGGTACGCTGAGGCCAACCCCCCCCCCCCCCCCCCCCCCCCCCCCCCCCCCCCCCCCCCCCGCGACCATCCTAGGGGATAGCTTCAGGGCGCTAGCAGGCGGACTTTTGTCCCAGACCGCCTTGCGCTGCGACCTCGCCCCGCACTCACTTCCCGTGCTTTGTCCCCCTTCCGCACTCGCGGCCATGAACTCTCGCCGCGCTTATCCCTCGACGCCCCCTCTTGCTTCCCGATCCCCCACTCCCCCCCCTCCCCCCCGAACCCTCAGCACGACCCCAGCCTCCCGACCCAACTGCCCTCCTCACCTGCCCGCCCTCGTGCCACTAGAGCCCAGTCCGCGTCGGAAGACACGCCGCCAACCGCACCGGCGCAGTGTGTTCGACAGATAGCCGACGGTGTCGTGACCGTCGTCATCTCCAACAGAGCATAGCCAGCTCGCCACAGTTACCTGGAGTCTGCGAGGACTGTTCCGCGACGGGGGAGAGGCCGACGACGAGACGGAGCAGGGCGCGCTCGAGGGAAATCGTGTTGGTGTTGGTGGGAGCGCAGCGTGGGACGTCGGGAGGAAGACTTGCGTGCTCGGCTGCGGCGCTTTTCCTCATCGGCCTCCGCGTGGTCGCGCGCCTTCGCCGGCGCTCACGCGCCGCCCTTGTCACCAATTGTGCCGCCACAGTCGTCGCGTGGGGCAAGCAGCGCCCCACCTCGCGCAACGCCCTCGCCGCGGGGCGCGCACCTCGCCTCTCTTGGTGCGAAGTCGCGTTTTTTTCATCTTGTTTTTTGGCGTCCGCCGTGCAAGATGCAGCCAGCTGCTTCTCCGCTCTCTCCTGTGGGACCTGCGGCGACGGCAGGCTCGCCGCAGCAGCCAATGGAGGAACGGTTGCTCCAGCAGCAGCTGCGGCAGCAGGCGAGGTCGTTGGCGGTAGAGTGCGCTGCGGCTGGCGACCTCCAGTGCGCGCTGTTTGTGCTCCGCCGGTGCCGCCAATTGGGCGTTGACATCGACGCGTCGTGGTGAGCCACGGCACAAGTACCCC
>SZWC01006204.1:24024-42273 GCA_023375785.1 Penium margaritaceum
GGAGAGGGGGGGGAGAGAGAGAGAAAGAGAGAGAGAGAGAGAGAGAGAGAGAGAGACGTGAAAACGTCAATGTAAAATCGCCGATCGTACCTCGCATGCAACGCTTTTGTACAGACGTGTCAAAAAAAAAAACTGAACCTCGTTTAGTGTAACTTTTTTGTTTCAAAGAAAAAGTAAATTTTTGGTTTCAAACTCACAAGTTTGGGACAATAACCTCCTCATTTGACACCTAGAACAAGGAAACGAGGTACAAAAAGTAATGGGCCTCCGGAGACTCGAGGTATTGGAATCTCCCTACACGGTACGTTGATGACGATTGCCCTAAAGAGTGACACAAACAAGAAACCACCTCCAACGCGCTTTGGAATCAGATCTACAAACTCCAATGACGACTTCGGTGCACGAGTCACAGCCGTTGAAACAGTTTTCATAACAGGATGACCCTTGTGCCCAAGTCTTTGATAATCCCTAGCGGCTACTACATAGTTAAAACGCCGCAGGTAGCCAGAGCAACAGTAGAAATGCAATAGGTGTTTAGGAACTTAAAACATAACCATTTTAATCAGTGTAAATTGCGTGAAAATGCTCTTGACAAACTCTTTTATATCTTCAACTTCTTCTAGCATACTCCTTATTCCGGGAGACTACATGATGTTTTGTGGTATAGGGTGCAGGTTTCCCACCTTCAAATCACCGTCCTTCCTCCTCCTCTTGAACCCCTTACCTTCCTCCTTGCTCCTAAAGTAGAGCAAGGAATTCCCTTACAACCAAGGTGCCTCAAGGACTGAGAAGGCACCAAGACCAAGGGAGGAACCGACGGGAAGAAGTTTTTAAGGCCTCCCGATTGATGTGAGTTCTATAAAGATGCCTTCAACGAGGCACAGGATGCACCAAGAAAACTCAAATGGAGGCCAAGGAAGACCAGAAGATAAGAGATAAGGCAAAACATTTGAGGGGAGAGAGTGTGGGATTGCAAACTCTATGATAGAGTTGTTCTCCTCCCCTCCTCCTCACTCATTGAGTGGTGCTTATTGTTCTTGTGTTCCTTTCTTGTGTTGTTTCTTATCTCCTGTTTTCCTAGGCTCCATAGGCTACCTTGCATTTTGAGACACAGCTTATGAGTTCAGCTTCAAACCACGTGCTTTTGTCGACCGTGGAGGAATAGACAATAGTTCATTTTCTACCACATGCTTGTGTTCACTGAGGCATGCTAGGAACCTAGAGAATTCTTACTCTGTGGTTCTATCGTCCATGGTTTAGAAAACTAGGATGTCACTTTATAGTTGCCTGACCGATTGTGACAACAAGGACACCAAGAAGGGGTGACACATCTTCGAGGTCATGAGTGTTGCTCACATGGGGGGTATGTACTAATTACACATCTCAACAGCATGGCAAGTTCTGGTCGGTCCAAGACCAACAAAGGCAAGGTGGTGACAACATCACCACATGTCCTCGATAGAATCTAAATTTTGAGAGCCACCACCACAAGCATAGTGGCCAAATCAATGGCAACCATGTCACAGAAGGCAGCCTTTGTTTGCTTCAGAAAAACCACAAAGCATAAAAAAGCCGAAAAAATTGTATCTCTGAGCATGTTGATGTACACTAGATGAATCCCACGCTATAGAGGACGCGCTCAAGGAGGATCACCTGAACGTGGACCACATCAAATAGCATGATATCGTCTCTAGAAAAAGCGATAAGGATCTTGATCATCCTCATCGTCATGTGGTGAACTTGAGCCACTTGCTTGAGAAGGGCAAGGCACCCATAAAATCGCAATAAGATGCCGACAGTAGTGATGCTGCCAAGAGCATCATTGGTGCCGAAAGCAGCCTGTGGGAAGTTCTCATAAACAAGAGTTGGAAGATGTTGCGGCAAAAGAAATCTGTAACACGCGTCAGAAGATTGACAAGAAAACCACCAAGGTGGCAAGAAAGTTTATGGTCAGCACCAACGGTGGAGGTGTGACACCATTCGGAGGATTGGAGGTGGAATCGATTTCTTATGACGTGGCTGCAATGGGAAAGATCCACACTCCCTCAAGCATCGTCATAGATGAAAACTTTCTGTAAAAGGTGGGTCTCCTTAGAGAAATTTAAGCAAAGCATGCCCTCCTTTCGTGGGAAAAGGTACACGGCCAGTGCAAGGACCTCGAGGTTATCGTAGGGGCTTTGACGACATCAGAGCTGAAGTTCACATTTGCCAACCTACTGTTCCATGTTGGACAAAGCATCACTTATCTCAATTGTGATAGCCAACTATAGTGCCTGGCCACTCATGAGGCAACTCACCGATGCAACAACCTCCACAGGGCATTACAGGGTGTGATCTAGGTGCGAGTGCGGCAATGGTTACAACATGCCGCAGCTTTAGATGCTAGTGCTAGAGATAATGAGTACTTGCCTACCTTGACGACATTGGCCTCGGTCATGAACATATCATTCTTCCATAGTGTAGAGATCTTCCAAATGGGCGTCAATCTAACAGACTAGCTAAATCTCATGGAGCATGTTCTATGTATCCACAAGGCTCCACTCAGCTAGTGGGACGAAGATGCCACGATGCGACTTCAAGACAAACTCTTCAAGTACTTGGTCAAGGATTGGGATGCATATCGGCCACACCTAGAATGGCAACCCATATCATAGGAGGCCTTCAACACTACTATGTACAAGACGTGTACTTAACACAGGGAGACACAACGTGCCTTCTATAAATTGAAGCACTTGAAGCAGTTGGGTAGCTCACTTGAGTCCTACTTTAGAGAGTTCACTACACTCATGAAGGAAGCCAAAAAAATCATCGAGTGCAAAGAAACCAAGACCTTCAAGTACCCAGAGTGCTTGTTGCTGAAGGAATTGCATGATGGTCTTGCCAAGGATACGGTGAAGGTCCACCACGACAGCAATGGACTAGACTTGGAAAAGCTGGAGGGCATTACCGGATGACATGAGTGAATTGTATTCAACAAACTCGAAGTACTACATGAGTGACTTGTGTTAGGCCGTGCATTCAAGTGGATGCATGGCAAAACGTACATGCACAACAAGACAACAACTTGTGCGTGAACGTGATAGGGGATGGAGGAACAACCAGGCAGTGTGGCAGGTTAAGGGCAAGTAACCTGCAAATTCTATAGTGAAGAAGACAGATGGACATAAGGCCCTCAAACACAAGTACGGCCATGACAACAATGAGCTATAGTCAGTGAGTGAGCGTCGCAACACAGCCTTCCACAAGGGAAAATGCCACAATTGCATATAGCTCAACCACTTTAGGGCTCAGTTTCTTGAAGCTGCTAATGGTGGACAAGAGGCCACGACATTGGCTGCACATGCAACACCTTGTAGGGGTGGTATAGCAAGAGGCCACGGACAAGGTCGTGGACAGGATCGTGGCCGCAGTAATGGACCCATTCATGGAAACGGGCAAGGCCGTGGTGCATGTTCTCACCACCCCTAAGTGACATTAGTGGAAACCATGAGGGGGAAAAGATGGATCACGAGTGTAGGTTCACTTTTTTAGATAAGGATGTAAAGCAGTTTCAACTTCTAACGAGTTCAAACTTGAAATTTTTATTCTTATCTCTCATGAAATTGCATTATGCACTTGTTGATCGTCATTTCCCAGTGAACTTTAAATCTCCAGGCGAGATGCATGATCAAACTTGCTTAGTAGTGGCGATTCATACCATTTTGTAGGAACTAAGCGATGCAAAGATTGAAGCAAACACCCTCAAAGCGGTGAGCTTGACCACACCCCTGATACATTTGGTCAAACATTTCAAACTAGTCATTTTTTAAGACTGGAAGGTGCTCGCTGAATTCATGTGTGGCCACAATGTGTGGACAAGAGCGAGTAAATCATGGAAATTCTGGTAGGTGCCGTACCAATTTCATGTTTACAACAGACTCAGCTTGCCGTCATTGAGATGTTTTTGCTCTCAAATGTAGAGGCAAAGCTATAATGCACTTCACATGATATCTAGCTTGTGCACCCACAAAGGTGCTCATTGACACCGGAGGAGATACCTCCTTTGTTAGATTTGGCTTCACATGACAGGTTGTTACATGGAAGCTCCAACCTAAAAGAGAGAGGCCGCTAGCCGTGCTGTCTGACAAGTTGCAGCTTAGGTAAAAAGTGTTGTACACGGGTCCATTTTTAGCTCGTGATTGAAATAGCTAGTTTTCTTCCACAATGTTGACATATCACTATTTGGCACCCCTACTTGGGCACTGGGACAATTCATAATGAGTGGGGAGGAATGTAACGGGAGGGCTCGTGGCCCTCCAACCTCGCAATAGCAAAGGGGTGGTTTGCAACCACACTACTCTAGTACAAGGGCTGGCCAGTGGCCAACAACTCGCTTACCGTTGGCCAGCTTGATGGCCTGCGAGGGGTCAGCTGACCGGCCAGCCACCCACCAGCTAGCCACCAGCGGCCTATCAAATGAGGGGCTTTATCGGCGGCTGACAAGCCACAAGGGCCTCGAGGGCGAGGCTCATGGCCTCGTGCCCTCGGCCTTGCTCACCCTCCTTAGAAGCGAGAGCGAGCAAGGACAAGGCCTAGAGAGAGAGAGAGATAGATAGAGAGAGAGAGAGAGAGAGAGAGAGAGAGAGTCATTGAGACAAAATCGCCGATCGTGCCTTACAGGTGATGATTATGCGTTGACACATTTAAAAGGAATTGAAGTTCCTTCAGTGCAAACCTTGAGTTTCTAAAATAATAGTCTNAGAGAGAGAGAGAGATAGATAGAGAGAGAGAGAGAGAGAGAGAGAGAGAGAGAGTCATTGAGACAAAATCGCCGATCGTGCCTTACAGGTGATGATTATGCGTTGACACATTTAAAAGGAATTGAAGTTCCTTCAGTGCAAACCTTGAGTTTCTAAAATAATAGTCTTGTGCAAAATCACGAGTTTGTTGAAGTTCATTGGCCACTCACAGCTCTATGCCCTCTTGTCTCACACACTCTACACACACATGTAAAGATTAAGTGACAATGGCCGTACCTGGGGAGATATCACGCGAGCCGACCTTGACTGGAGCCTCTGGCGTCATGAAGCTACTGCTGGACCCAGGAGTGCTCTCTGACACATACATAACCATTGCATGACTTTCTATGATTCTGTGATGCGATAGATGTTGTGGCTCATACATTCTCACTGCTGTGCCTTGTATCATGCTTTCTTGCCTGTAAGTGTTTTGGGGAGTTGCATATTCTCCGGGTGCTGCTGCTTAGGGGCCACGGTACCGGTTGGCCGTGCACTGGTGAGTAGCCGCCCTCGGTCTAATCCGAGTGGTCGGGCTTGACCCCCGGGTGGCAGCACTTGCCCACCCGAGTGTGATGCTTGGTGTAAGTGCGTGCTCACCGGTGCTTAGCTCGTTTGCTTCCCCTTACTCTCTCTGTCTCGGTATGAGTTAAGTTTTAAGGCAAAAAGCGTTGACCACATCCATGGCGTGTCTTGTGTTCCATTGTGCTCACCTGACCTGTTCCACATAGCTCATCTAGGAAGCTGCCTAGCAACTTCTAGGAAAGGGTTTTCCTTGCAGCTCCCTGATTCTGGATCTATGGAACCATCATTGCGGAACCAACGTCCCCAAGGAGCTTGCAGCGTTCTTGCCGCAGCCCACCACTGCTGTTTGTGGCAGTCGTTGCAACGAGAACCTGTGGCAGTCTTGCCACCTACTGTTCCTTGCCATGTCTGTACCTGAACTGCGGTTTGCTCCCTCGACGGAGCTTCCCAGCGGAACCCATAGCGGATCCCCATCCGTGTGCACCCCGCATGACCCGTGCTTGTCGCACGGACAACTGCTGCCACCAATCTGCGGAGAGGCATGCGGTGCTGCTCTCTCCAGCAGCAACAAGTGCAGTCGTACCAATCTTGTCAGGAGAACAATACGAATCCGATGCAACTTGTTTCGTTTGAAACGGCGCTAGTTTGAGGGAGATAAGGTTGGGTTAGTGATGGCCATGGATGAGCCGTCACACTAACCACAAGTGCTAGGAGTCAACAACGACAAGCTCTATGGGGTGGGACTCGCTGATCAAGCCCACCTGTCGGCCGGCGAGCGAAGCTCGCTCGCGCTCCAATCTCAAGCGCGCAGAAATTCCGCAAGCGACCCTGATTCCATCTCTAGGCCGGTTCAATGCTTCTGCACATACTATGTGAGTCAAAAGTACCCAGCCTCGAGTTCGAGGTCTCATCTAGGTTTGTGAGCTCAGACATGAGGCATGCGGAAACAAAGAGAAAGGCAAACCTAGACTAGGTCACCAATGACTAAGCCCTCAATAGCCATGGATGCGAAGGGTGGAGCTGGGGCGTTGCTGCTAAGAGGGAAGTGAGCACAAGAGAGGTGGAGAGGTGAATTTCTTGTGTGCTTGATGTTGACGCACACGCTCACTGTGCGTCGCCTCCGCTCTCTGAGCCAGCATGTCCTGCACACTCATGGCCACCAGAGAGTCGTACATATATACAGGGAGGATTAACACGCCCCCTTGGCCATGTGTGCAGGGGTTGAACAGCCAAGATGGAGTAGTTTCAGTTGTAGTGCAGTGGAGGGGATTGCTTTAGTGAGAAAATCCGCCAGTTGTGCATTCCCACTGATGAGCTGAACTTCAATGGCTCCTGCCTTGATTGCCTCACGGACAAAGTGATGTTCAACGCTGATATGTTTCGTGCGTGGTTGCAGCACACCATCATTTGCGGCAATGTGACGTGCTGCAGAACTGTCACTGTGCAATGGAACTGCTTGCACGTTCAGACCCAGTTCCTCAAGCAGACGTGCCAGCAAAATGCCCTCACACGCTGCTTCACCCAGTGCCATATACTCTGCTTCTGCCACACTGCGTGCCACACACGACTGTTTTGCACTTCCCCATGACACAACGGTGCCCCACAGGCGAAAAACATACCCACCACGACTACGGGCCTGACGGTCTCGCGCATAGTCGCTGTCACAAAACCCGTCCAACGAACAACACAATGTGGGAGCGAAGACCAGACCAAAGCCAGCAGTGCCTGGCATGTAACGCAGTAGCTTCAGCAATGCTTTGTGATGTGCACTGTGAGGTTGTTAGCCAAACTGGGCCAGCACATTGACTGCACAGGAGATGTCTGGACGTGTGGTGGATGCAAGGTAGGAGAGACTACATGTAATCTGTCGGTACAGTGTTGGGTCACAGTCCGGACCGTAGTCAGTGGTGCGTGTGTCGAGTAAGTGACTGTACACATCAGGGCTCATCGGTGAGTATTGTGGCGGAAGATGTTGCACAAGATGTTGAAAACGACCAGTGAGATGTGCCAGAAAACATCCCTGATGCAATGTGAGTGTGCGTGCAGGTCTGTCTCAGATGATGGTCATGCCCAAAAATTTGCTGGCCTCTCCTAGATCCATCATGTTGTAGTGCTCAGTGAGAAGGGCATTCGTGCGTGTGATGAGAGAGACTGATGGAGACAAGAGCAGTAGATCATTGACATAGACCAGCAACACGACGGGTACTCCATCATCCTAGAGCAGGAAGCAAGTGGGATCACACACACTCTGAGTGAATCCCCCAGTTGCAAGAGTACGACTGATCTCTTTGTTCCAGCACCGTGGTGCTTGCTTTAGTCCATAGAGGGCTTTAAGCAGCAACCAGACGCGATCTGTTCCATCCTCAAAACCTTCTGGTTGTTTGACATACAGTTCCTTGAGGACTGTTCAAAAATGCGTTCTTGACATCCATTTGATGTACTTCCCAGTCTTCGTGGGCGGCCACACCCAGCAGTACTCTGCCGGTGCCATACTTGCCTACTGGGGCATAAGTGTCAGTGAAATCCTGGCCTAGAATTTGATGAAACCCCTTTGCCACCAGCCTCGCTTTGTGCTTCTTGATCAGGCCAGCCAGGTTCCTTTTCAGCTTGAAGAACCACTTCACATCAATGGCCTTGCGGCCAGGAGGAAGGGGAACAAGCTCAAACACGTTATGTTCTAGAAGAGTGTTGATTTCAGCGGCCATGGCCCTCTCCCACTCAGGTCCATCAGCACGCCCCCTTGCCTCAGACAGGGTCAGGGGCTCCACCTGTTGGTGCTGAGTGGACTTAGGACCGGCCATGTGATAGAACTATTGGTAGTTCACACGTGGGATGTCCCTTAGAGGGCGTTTCGCTGGTTCTGGTGCAGGTGTGACAGGTTTTCCCAAACTCTCTGTGGTGGCATCACCTCTCAGCCCAAAGGGTGACTGAGGTGCACTTGACTCTGTGCTCGCCAGGTCCGTGGGTTTTATAAGTTCTCTGGGCACAGAGTTGTCCTCACCGTGCTCCTCTGCCACAGTGTGTGTTGAGACTGTGACTGGCTGTGGGATGAGCACTGGTACACTCACATACTGGGGATAGTGCTTGGGGTTAGTGAGGTTGGGCACATGTCGCAAGGTGCGGAATTGCTTGTACAACAGGTGCTCCAGGAATGAAGCATCTTGACTCTCAAGGAAGCTGTGAGTCATGGGATCCTAGAACCTCCATGCCTTTGATGCATGTGATACGCCTACGAAGACGTACCAACGACCTCTAGGACTCAATTTGTGGTCGCGTTGAGGCTTAGCGAACCAGACACAGGCCATGGTGTCCCAAACGCAGGCGGGACGCAGGTCCACTTTTTCCTTAAACCAACATTCCCAAGGTGTAACTGACCGGGGCAGTGGACCTTGTGGAACCCTATTCCACACCCAGGTGATGTACTTCACTGCCTCCTCCCAGAACCGAAAGGACAACCCTGATTCACTCAGAAGTGTACATAAAGGATCGCCAAGTGTTCTGTGCCATCACTCGGCTACACCGTTTTGCTGTGGGGTGTATGGTGCTGTGGTTTGGTGTTCTATTCCTTGCCCATTGAGGGTTGCAGCCAACGGAACCATGAACTCTCCTCCTCTGTCAGTCCTTGGCTTCAACAGCTTGCACTTTGTCAAGCGTTCTGCAAGGTGTATCCACTCTGTGATGGCCTGAAGGGTGTCGGAATTACAATTGAGCAGAAACGCCCAGCGAAAATGACTGAAGTCGTCTGTCAGTGTCAGGATATACTGAGACCCATACTGGACTGAGGGTATGGGCATCGAACCTGTCAGATATGGATGAACCAGTTCTAGAGGTGCCGTGCTGTCCCTTTCCGACTTGGGAAACGTCTGCCTATGGGCCTTGCCCTCATGGCACTCCAGACATGTGTCTGCCTTGAGACCATGAGGGAAGACCTCCTGCGTGATACCTCATGCTGAGGAGTGCTTTTGCATGTCTGTGATGAGATCAGTGTGGATGTGTGCCAACCGTCTGTGCAAAAGGCCTGTATGCTTGGCATTTGTCACGGTGACAACATGAGCCTGTGGGCGGTGCGAGTGAGTGGGAACCAAAGGAAAGAGGGTCAAGCGATACAGCATGCCAGCATGTAAGGGCCCATCCACCAACAAATCCCCGATCGAATCATAAATCATGCATCTTCGCTGCTGCATCACTGTGGACATATTGGCTTGGCGATCCAGCTACCCACCGGACAACAAGTTCACTCGCAACTTGGGCACATACACAACACCAGTCAGCCAAATCAATCCTCTAGGTGCCTGCAATGCCACCGTCCCTACACCCTCCACCGCTAGGACTTCCCCAGAGCCGTTCTTTACTCCATCAACATCATGCACAACATACAAGGACGCAAACAACGGCTTGTGCGGGGACATGTGATGCGATGCGGTAGTGTCATACAACCATTCCTGCATATGGAGGGTGTGCGATGTGGTATCGTGCGTATGCCCAAGCCGCTGACCTGGCGCTTCTATCGCAGCGGTTGGCTCAAGGGGTTGGAGCGCCATGGGTGTAGTCCAGCCAACAAGAGGTGCTGGAGCTGGCTGCCATGCGTCTGCCATTTCTGAGTAAACGCGTTGTGCCCACGCAGGTGCTAGAACCGGTGTAGCAGAGTACGGCGGTGTTGGCCCCTGAGACACTAGGAATGGCGGTGGCAGCTGCAGGGAAGGTGATGCAAACGTGGCTGCTCCAAACGGGGCCGGAGCGTGTGGTCCCAAGGGGCCCAGCCTCGACCAAGCAGGTGGCTGTAGCTGTTGAGCGAGCTTAGAGCAATGAGGCGGCTGCGGCTGATATGGCTGTTGCTGTGCAAGCGCAGTCATGATGCGCTGCAGCTGTGGGCACGCCCGCCAGAAGTGTCCGGTCTGCCCGCAGTAGTTGCGGGTGCGTCCTCCTGCACCTGGACCGCGACCTTGCCCTCCGCTTGATTTTCCTCCTCGACCTCCTCCACCTCATCCAGCTGCAGCGCTGGAGCCTGTCGGTGGGCCTCCCACTGCATGGTGAACAAAGGCGTTGGCCGTGGGAGTCTCGACGTCTCGTGCCTCCCCACGTAGGATATCTTCGTAGTGACGTAATTCCTCAAAAACCTCCGCCAGGTCCTTGGTCTCGATGTCAGTGATGCATAGTCTCCTTAGCAGTGTCCTCCGGAACTCCCTAAAGGGCTCGCCAAGATGAAGAAGGACCGGGTCCAACCACTCTAGTACTGAGCAGGGTGCGCCAAGTCTTAGAATCTAGCGACGGATGTCCATTGCTACGTCCCAGTACTCTGCGATGGGCGCTCCTAGCTTGGGGTACAACCTGCGCAACGTTTCACGCAGTGTGATGACCAAGGCCATCCCCCGTTCCTCCTGCCGGGTGGAGAGATGTTGCCACGCCTCAAGGGGTCGAGGAGCACCGCTGCGTGGGTTTGCAGGATCCTTGCCCTTTCCGCCAAAGCGGAGATGACGAATGGCGTAGGCTTGGTCGTCGGGCAATGCCCGCACAAGAGCGTCGAAGGTGCGCAAAAGTACGCGCTCGTCTGCATCGTCTACCGCTGGTGACAGATAAACTTCCTCAAAGCCGTGCTCGGTAGCTCACGCAAGGAAGATGTCCTTCCAGGCTAGGAAATCTCGCGTGCCGAGCGAGGGAGGGGAAAGCTCCTTTTGCGTCATGACCTTGGATAGCTCCTCCCATGTTACTGTGGTGGCGGGTTGATTGGAGGGCTGGCTGCTGTTGGGGTTTGAGCCTCCCCCTTGGTTTGCGCCACCGAGTGGAGTGGAGCCCCCATTGCTTATGGCTTCCGCCCTTCCTCTCCTCACCCTTCGACAAAGAGGGGAGGTGGTCCCTAGTGCTCTACCACTGCTGGACTGCTGCTTCTGCTGCTGCCGCTACCCCGCTCATGGGCGTCTAACGTGACGCGTCGGCTTGGCGGGCACCGCCCCCAAGTCAACGCGATCTGCGCCTCTTTGGCTCTGCCCCGACTGCGCAGGGTCTGGCAAGCCTTGTTCGACCTACTTCGACGGCCCTGGCCTGCTACAACGGTGGCAAACAATGCCGTTGCCGTTCAGGGCCGTTTGTAGGGCTGTCTGTTGATTTGAAAGATTGCGCTGCCTAACAATCACCACGCCAAGTGAACTGTGCTCTGATACCATCACGAGAACAATAAAAATCCAATGCAACTTGTTTCATTTGAAACGGTGCTAGTTTGAGGGAGATAGGGTTGGGTTAGTGATGGCCATGGATGAGCCGTCACCCTAACTACAATTGCGAGGAGTTAACAAGGAGGAGCTCTACGGGATGGGACTCTTTGATCCAATTTCAACTGCGCAGAAATTTCGTGCGTTACCCTGATTCCGGTTCAATGTTTCTGCACATACTATGTCAGTCAAAAGTACCCAACCTCGAGTTCGATGTCTCATCTAGGTTTGTGAGCTCAAACATGAGGCATGCGAAAGCAAAGATAAAGGCAAAGCTAGACTAGGTCACCAATGACTAAGCCATCAGTAGCTATGGATGCAGAGGGTGGAGCTGGGGCGCTGCTGCTGAGAGGGAAGCGAGCACAAGAGAGGTGGAGAGGTGAATGTATCGTGTGCTCGATGTTGACGCACGCGCTCACTGTGCGTCGCCTCCGCTCTCTGAGTCAGCATGCCCTGCACACTCATGGCCACCACGGAGTCGTACATATATACAGGGAGGATTAACATCTTGGTGCTCGGCTCTACATTGGAGCAGCGCAGCTTGGCTACAATCTCACGCAGCTCCTGCCCTGTCGCTCACCGCAGTCTCTCTCGGCTCAGCCCCTCGGTGCGGGCCACACCCTCAAGCGCTCTCCGCTATGCATACTGCTCCTCCTGCTTCTCTCGTGCAGCAGTCGTCACTCCCACACCACCATTGTGCCGGACCCAGTCTCTCTGCTCCGTTCCACACTTCTCTTTGCCTCACATCAATCCTGGTGTACAGTGTAGTGCTCTAACCACACTGACACCACTCTCGGCTGCACTAGCAACCGCCACTCTATCACTCTGGATTCGCCGCCTCTCCATGGTCCACTGGACAAGAAGCTTGACTCCCCGCGCACAATAGCTCAGCACGCCGACAATGGATGAGAGGACCCGCGTGTCTTTGACGAAACCCCACCCACTGACAAATGTTTTTCATTGTGGTTTCGCATGCTAGACAAGTTGTACTGCCAAGCGGACATTGATGTAGCAACTGAGCACGAGCGTAAGGAGTGGGAGGAGGAGATAAACTGACAAGTCTATACGCTGGACGAACTGCCACCATCACCGCCTCTGTCTCCAAGGATGCACCCTCCTCGTGGCTCTCAGTCGTCCAACCCCTCCTCTGCAGCTGCTCCTCCTCCTACCCCAGCTCCTGCAACAGTTGGATCAGATGAGCCGTCAGCAGCACCTGAAGTGCCAGGTGTGATCTCTGTACTTCCTGTCCACACCAACTCCATCAGCTTGACTTTGTCAACTGCTCCGCCACCTCACCATCTCTTGCTTGAAAAGGTCCTTTGACTCCTTTACTACCGTCTACGAAATCTGTTATCAGTCATATCTGCCCGCGTCGGGTACTTAGCCTTGACGTCTTTTGGCAAAGAGATAGGCACCATCAAGGTTATGAGTGGATACAATGGAAAGTCCATTCTTTTGACACGAAATTAGAAGGATGTGTATGCACAAGGGTGAAACCACGTGTACGTGATGATGAAATGCAGAGATAGTAATCAAGCCGTGAATGTTGAGGATTCTCACGATGCTGCTGATGCCACTAGAAGAGAGGCGAATAGAATCGACCTGGTGGTGACAAGGCTGATGAGGCTGGAACAACTACATGAGGAGGATGGGAGATTACTGCCGGAAGGCATGACGGCTGCGGAGGCGGTGGTGTGCTGTGGAAGAAAGTGGCTTGGAAGAGGGAGATGCTGATAGTGCATGGAGGTTCATAACAGATTGTAGAGGTGCAGGACAAGGCTATCTTCTCAAAGAGAATGATACGATGCAAGATAAGAGATTAATGGCAAATGATAGGAAGAGATGAGGGAAAATGTAGAATGGAAAAGTGGAGCTTGAAGTGATGAGATCATAAAGTCAGAAGGCGTCGAGCAAAACCAAGGTCATCAGCTTGAAAGTCAGATTAAGTGCATTCCTGCTGTAATGTTATGCTTGTGTCACAAATCCGACCACCTGATGTATCCATTTCTATCCTTGTGGTTCCTATCCTAGAACCTCTGTTTACTTTAGTCCACATGATCTGGCTCTGCATCCACTCAATAATCCAAACAAGCCTTGTACTTGGTCATTGTTCTGACCACCTATTGGATTTATGATCTTGCTTTCGTCCATCCCTAGAACCTCTATCAGCAGCCAAAGAGCATGTGATTACATCCCTCCGCTTCTTATGACCAGTGTGCGTGGAACAAATAGCCTGTCATGTGATGCATCATCTGTGATATGGGAAAAGCATATCTCTTTGTTCCAGCAAACTTCTGAGAAATTGCACTATGGATTGAGCAAGATCGCAATGACAGTGTCTCTTGTGAATGTAGTTTCGTGGTTAAGGCTGCACACGGATCCTGGGCTCTGCGGTACCCTACCCATGAATCCGGATCCAGATCTGGATTCGCGGTTCCGGATCCAGGATTGTGGATCCGGCTTGTATTTGTGGATCCTAGGGCCGAGGGAGGGGCGGTTGGGGTAAAAACTCCTGACTAGACTTCCGGCTCAAGTCATCCGCGTAGCACACTCATTTGCACATTCAAAATCAAACACTTCAACATGCGCGGCATAATTTTGACCGGCAAGCTTTTTCGCGACACGTCCGCGTGTTTGGCACATGAATCATGCGTGTCAACCACGTGAAACCTGTCAAATCGCCACCCTGGAGCTGGCGATGCTATCTTCATTGGTCTCATATCTTCTTATCTGTTGACTGACCAACCACCTGTAGCCCCACAACATCGTCCGCATCATTGATGGCCGTCCATGGATTGGGCATAGGCAGCCGTCGATGGAAATTGTCGCATCGTCAGTGGTCCGCAACAGCACAAGCCGTCCGTGGAACTTGCACTGACACACTGTTTACAAGCACGACACTAGCGCAATATACCATGCATGGTACATGACTCCCCAGATCCGGATCCAAGATCCGTGAATCCAAGGATCCATTACCCCGGATCCGGATCCAGTTGGCGGACCCGTCGCACCGATCCGGATCCCTCTGAATCTCCGCGGATAGGAACCGTGTGCAGCCTTATTCGTGGTGGCATCCTCCACTCACTCAACATGTCGGATTCCAGGGTGTCATCCTAATGAATCTTCTTCATCATTCAATCTTGGGCCTGGGCTCCGTCCTTGTGCCCACTTTGCTTAATTAGTGGCAGTTTTATCTCCTCCTAGAGCATTTATTTCAACCTCCCCTTGCTACATTATGCTTCCCTTCTACAACTTCTAGCAAGAAACTTCAGCAGTAGGATTAGTTTCTAAAGTCATGCACGAGATTATTGTCAAGTGTGCACTCCAGAAATCTACAACCTTCAACAGTGGCACCAATCTTCTCAATGCCTGCTGACACCGGCCTTCCCCTTGCCACATTATACTCCTCCTCAACTCCCAAAAACAGCACTTGCTTCCTACTTGCAACCTCGTTGCACCCTGGTTGCTTCCTAGTTGTGTCTTAGTTGCAGCCTATTCGTGCCCTAGTTGCCCCCTGGTTGCGCTCCAGTTGTGCTCTATTTGTACTCATATCCTAGCTTCCCGCCTTGTTGTTTCCTATTATGTCCCAGTTGTGCCCACGATGATCCCTAAATGCACCTTTGACGTTCTTGTTTTGCCCTAGTTGTGCCCTAGTTTCCCCCTATTTTCACCCTAGGTTCTTCATGGTTGTACCTAATTAAGCCCTAGTTACACTCTACTTGTACCCTAGTTTTGCCCAAGTATTCCCTAAAGATGCCATAGTTGTACCCTCATTGTGCCATAGTTGTTACCTTATTGCATCCTGATTATTCCCTAGTCGTTCTCTAGTTGTACCTAAGTCGCACCATGAATCTGTCCCAGTTGCACTTCAATTGTGTCGTAGTTTCCGTCAAGTTGCAACCGAGATGCAATTTGTTACCACCACGTTGCGCCTTCTTTATGCTGTAGTTTCACCCTAGTTGTACCCTACTTACGTCCTAGTTCGGCCAAATTTGCACCTTAATTGTGCTATAGTTGTTAACTTACGCCCTAGTTGAGTCCTAGGTGTGCGCTATTTGTGCCTTTGCTGCGCACTCGTTGCACCCTAGCTGTGCTCTAGTTGTGCCCTAGAAATGGAAATGATGTTGCGTTCATCTGGACAAGACTATGTTCTGCTGCCTCACATGCTTCGACTGAAGTGTGTGGCTTTGTGCGTCCAGACTTGCGTATGAGCAGCACTGGCTGCTCAGCAGTGAGAGGGAAAATTTTCACTAAAAGTGAGTAATCACTAAGTTAACAGCAAAAATGAGACTTGGTTGCGGACCCCTCCCACACTAACATAGCCCTTCACCTCTGTGAGGCTTGTTTCTTAGTCTACCAACCAATCACGAAAATCCACGATTTTTTTGGGCTTCTGGAACTTTCTCGGGGAGCTCTGCTAGATGACCAACAACCCCAAACCCGGGTGTTGTCCGTTTTCCCCGAAAACTGGACCATACCAAAACATGTGTGTTACGAATGCAGTTATGCGGTGAGAATCAACAAGAAATTCCATAAAGCATTGTTATGGCTACTTGAACCAAGGCAGACTCCACTACTCAGCACAACCGTCTGAGAGTACTGGCGAGACAAGTAGCATTGGCTGCTGTCGATGGAGTTGGCCGCGCACTGCTAACACGCAGGGGGGTTCCTTGAAAAGTAAAGGGAGCCAAGAATCTCAGCATGATGAGACTTCGCCATCGCTCAATGCCTGCTTTTGTCAACCCCCGCCGAGTCAGTCATCTGCACAAGCATGTACACCAGCTGAGAGGTCACAACATTGATCAGTGAGACACTGCACACGTCGATCACAACACCTAGTTGTGTCCTATTCTCCTTCATTGTATCCTAGTTGCATCCCAAATGTGCCCCTATTGCTACGTAGTTGCACCCTACTTGCTTGTTGATTGGTGCCCTCAAATCTCTCTCTTGTTGCACCCTTGTCGCACTCGAGTGGCTGCCTAGTTGTGATCTTGGTGCAACCTCATTGCGTTACAATTCCGTCCTAATTATGCCCTAGTTGTGCTCTAGTTGCACCGTAGTTGGACCCGTTGTATGCTAGTTGTACCCTTTTGCACCTTGTTTGGGTCCTAGTTGCATCTTAGTTGCACCCAAGTTACGCAGTAGTTGCAATGTAGTTGCACCCTAGCTCTACCCTATGTGAACCCTAGTTATGTCCTTGATGCGCCTCGGTTGTGCCTAAATTGCGCCCTAATTGTGCCCTAGTCGCACCTTGTTACGACCCAATTGCGGCATCGTTGTGACCTAGTTACACCCTGGTATCACCCCTAATTGTATCCTAGTTGAACCCCACTTGGACCCTAGTTGCACCCTATTTGCGCTCTAAAGCACTTTGTTTGCATCTATTTTGTGCATTGTCTGCGCCTAGTTGCGCTTTTGTTACGCTGTGATTCGTCCTAGTTGCAGCCTAGTTTGTCTTCATTTAATTCTAGCACAATCAAGTTGCGCCATAGTTGCCTACTCATTGCACTTCACTCGTGTTTACTGGCGCACTTTTGGCTCAAGAGGGGTAAGCAAGAAGGGTTTAATAAAGCAGGGCAAAAGGCAAAGGTTCAGGGTAGGCCGTGCCGGCTAATGATGCACGCAAGTGCTTCGAATTTCTGGGGACCAAATACGCCGGGAGCAGTTGGAGATAGGAAGGGGATCAAGGATGACCTCGGTTGCGCTATATGGCCCTTAAAAACCCTTTTTGCAGGAAAGCACACCTAAAGCTCAAGTACAACCCAGGCAAAGTAGCCGTGCCGTTTCACCTGAGGAAAAACAAGCTATGGTACTAGACACAAGTGAAAAATAGAAGGGGAGAAACACAATTCACGAGAAAAACCACTGCATCATGGTCACCACCATAACGCCACTCTCTGTACTCATGGATTGTCTGAGGATAGACTCAAGTAGAGCTTCTCTTCAAGGCACCGCTCGCTCTACCACAGTACCGCAACCCAAAGAGAACTTCTTGTGTGCTTACATACTGTACGGAAACTCAAATTAGTTCACTTTTTAAATGCATTGCAATGCGTTTCATGTTCTCCTAAACTTGGGTCCTTTTCCATCTCTTACATGGTCGTCCAAAGGGGGTACTCAATGAATGTCTGCTAACTGACCTCGCCCATCGCCCTCACCTCCTCGGCATTTGCAATGTCATCCTTGCTACTCGAAGTCCGAGTTTGGACAGCCGAGTGCAAAAACACGGCCCACTGTTGGATCATCTGTTACCTCCCATACCCAATGCATTGCGATCGTCCAAGTCGCTTGGGTCCGAGCTGAAGTCCAAGTGAGACTACTTGTGAACATGGCACTTTCACATGTAAAGTAACAACAACTTGGGCGAAATACTTGTTGGCACAAATAAGTAATCTCAGAAGTGATTCCCCGAAACGCTTTGCACTTAATGAAGGAACACAAGGGCAAACCAAAACAATTATTTTTTACAAGAATATGAGTTTCAGTACAGTAGCATGACTTTGTGTGTCACACCAAATTGTTCCATGGATCAGCGGCAGATGGAGAGGCAGACTTGTCGTTGTGTGGAGACAGCCCGAGACATCTTCACATCTCGACCTGGGGCAGCAGAAGGTTGGAATCACTCCGTTCCTTGCCCTCCATTGCCGTCAGCAGCCGACTCGCACTGCGCTTCGATGCACTGGCGGCCACAACAACTCAACCAGGCATGAGAGAGGCCCACAGTGAGGAATCAGAGGGAGGGG
>SZWC01006204.1:85092-107791 GCA_023375785.1 Penium margaritaceum
CCTTTTGCCTTTTGCCTTCTGACCTTTGCCTTTTGCCCTTTTCCTTTTTCCTTTTGCCGATTGCCATTTCCCTTTTGCCTTTTGCTTTTTGCCTTTTGACTTTTTCATTTTACCTTTTGCCTCATTCCTTTTTCCCTTTGCCTTTTTCCCTGTGCCTTTTGCCGTTTGCCTTTTGCCATTTTCCCTTTGCCATTTGCCTGTTTCCTTTTTCCTTTTTCCTTTTGCCTTTTTCCTATTGCCTACTGCCTTTTGTCTTTTGCTTTTAGCTTTTATCCTTTTGCCTTTTTCCTTTTGCCTTTTCCCTTTTGCCTTTTGCCTTTTTCCTTTTGCCTTTTGCCTTTTACGTTTAGCCTTTTGCGTTTTGCTTTTATCCCTTTGCCCTCTGCCTTTTGCCTTTTGCCTAGTGCCTTTTGCCTTTTTCCTTTTGCCTTTTTCCTTTTGCCTTTTGCCTTTTCCCCTTTAACCTTTACCCTTTGCCATTTCCCTTTTGCCTTTTTCCCTTTGCCTTTTACCGTTTGCCTTTTGCCTTTTTCCTTTTTCCTTTTGCCTTTTTCCTTTTGCCTTTTGCCTTTTGCCTTTAGCCTTTTGCCTTTTACCTTTTGCCCCTTACCTTTTGCCTTTTGCCTATTGCCTTTTGCCTTTTGCCCTTTGTCCTTTGCCCTTTGCCCTTTGCCCTTTGCCTTTTGCCTTTTGCGTTTTCCCTTTTGCCTTTTGCCTCTTGCCTTTTGCCTTTTTCATTTTGCCCTTTTCCTTTTACCTTTTTCCTTTTGCCTTTTGAGTTTTTCCTTCTTCCTTTTGCCTTTTGCATTTTTCCTTTTGCGTTTGCCTTATGCCTTTTGCCCTTTACCTTTTGCCCTTTCCCTTTTACCGTTTTCCTTTTGCCCTTTGCCCTTTGCCTTTTGCCTTTTGCCTTTCGCCTTTTGCCTTTTGCATTTTGCCTTTCCCTTTATGCCTTTTGCCTTTTGCCTTTTGACCTTTGCCTTTTGCCTTTTTCCCTTTTCATTTTGCCTTTTGCCATTTCCCTTTTTCCTTTTGCCCTTTTCCTTTTGCCTTTTGCCTTTTTCCTTTTGCCTTTTGCCTTATGCCTTTTTCCCTTCACCTTTTACCCTTTGCCTTTTGCTGTTTGCCTTTTGGCAGTTGCCCTTTACCTTTTTCATTTTACCTTTTTTCCCTTTGCCTTTCTCCTTTTGCCTTTTGCCCTTTGCCCTTTGCCTTTTGTTGTTTGGCTTTTGCCCTTTGCCTTTTGCCTTTTGCCTTTTGCCTTTTGACCTTTGCCGTTTTTCTTTTTCCTTTTGCCTTTTGCCATTTCCCTTTTGCCTTTTTCCTTTTGCTTTTAACCTTTTTCCTTTTGCCTTTTGCCTTATGCCTTTTTCCATTTGCCTTTTGCCCTTTGCCATTTGCCTTTTGCCTTCTGCCTTTTTGTTTTTGCCTTTTGCTTTTTGAACTTATCTCTTTGCCTCTTGCCTGTTGCGTTTTGCCCTTTGCCTTTTTCCTTTTGCCTTTTGCCTCTTTCTTTTTGCCTTTTTCCTTCTGCCCTTTTCCTTTTGCCTTTTGCCCTTTGCCTTTTTCCTTTTGCCTTCCGCCTTTTGCCTTTTGCCTTTTGCCTTTTGCTTTTTGCCTTTTGCCTTTTGCCTTTTGCCTTTTGCCTTTTTCCTTTTTCCTTTTCCCTTTTGCCATTTCCCTTTTGCCTTTTTCCTTTTACCTTTTTCCTTTTGCCTTTTTCCTATTGCCGTTTGCCTTATGCCTTTTTCCCTTTGTCTTTTGCCTTTTGCCTTTTGCCGTTTGCCTTTTGCCTTTTGCCCTTTGCCTTTTGTCTTTTGTTTTTGCCTTTTGCCTATTGCCTTTTGCCTTTTTCCTACTGCCTTTTGTCTTTTTCCTTTTGCCTTTTTCCGTTTGCCTTTGTCCTTTGTCCTTTTGCCTTTTGCCTGTTTCTTTTTTCCTTTCGCCTTTTCCTTTTGCCTTGAGCCTTTTGCGTTTGCCTTTTGCCCTTTGCCCTCTGCCTTTTGCCTTTTACCCTTTGCCTTTTGCCTTTTGCCTTTTTCTTTTTTTGCCTTTTGCCTTTTGCGTTTTGCCTTTTGCCTATTGCCTTTTGCCTTTTTCCTTTTTCTTTTTTCCTTTTGCCCTTCTCCTTTTGCCTTTTGCCTTTTGCCTTATGCCTTCGGCCCTTTGCCTTTTGCCTTTTGCCATTTTCCTTTTGCCTTTTGCCTTTTGCCTTATGCCTTCGGCCCTTTGCCTTTTGCCTTTTGCCATTTTCCTTTTGCCTTTTGCCTTTTGCCTTGAGCCTTTTGCCTTTTGCCTTTTGCCCTTTACCATTTACCCTTTGCCCTTTGCCTTTTCCCTTTTGCCTGTTTCCTTTTTCCTTTTTGCTTTTGCCTTTTGCCTTTTGCCTTTCACCTTTTGCCTTCTTCCTTTTTCCTTTTGCCTTTTTCCTTCCGCCTTTTGCCTTTTGCGTTGTTCCTTTTGCCTTTTGCCTTATGCCTTCGGCCCTTTGCCTTTTGCCTTTTGCCATTTTTGTTTTGCCCTTTGCCCTTTCTGTTTTGCCTTTTGCCTTTTGCCTTTGGCCTTTTGCCTTTTGCCTTTTTCCTTTTTCCTTTTTCCTTTTGCCTTTTGCCCTTTGCCCTTTGCCTTTTACCTTTTTCCCTTTGCCTTTTGGCTTTTACCTTTTGCCTTTTTCCTTTTTCCCTTTACCTTTTGATTTTTCTCTTATGCCTTTTTCCTTTCTCCTTTTGCCTTTTTCCTTTTGCCTTTTGCCTTTAGCCTTTTGCATTCTGCCTTTTGCCTTTTCCCTTTTCCCTTTTGCCTTTTGCCTTTTGCCTTTTGCATTTTTCTTGCTGTCTTTTGCCATTTCCCTTTGCCTTTCACCCTTTTCCCTTTGCCTTTTGCCTTTTACCCTTTGCCTTTTTCCTTTTGACTTCTGCCTTTTTTCCTTTTGCCTTTTGCCTTTATCCTGTTGCTTTTGGCCTTTTTCCTTTTGCCTTTTGCCTTTTTCCTTTTGCCTTTTGCCTTTTTCCTTTTGCCTTTTGCCATTTTCCTTTTGCCTATTTTGCTTCTACCTTATACCTTTTGCCTTTTGCCTTTTCCCTTTTGCCTTTTGTCTTTTGCCTTGGGCCTTTTGGATTTTTCTTGTTGCATTTTTCCTTTTGCCTTTTGCCGTTTGCCTTCTGCCTTCTGCTGTTTGCCCTTTGGCTTTTGCCTCTTGCCTTTTGCCTTTTTGCCTTATGCCTTTTGCCTTTTTCCCTTTGCCTTTTTTCCTTTTGCCTTTTTCCTTTTGCCTTTTGCCTTTTGCCTTTTGCCTTGTGCCTTTTGCCTTTTGTCTTTTTCCTTTTGCCTTTTGCCTTTTTCCTTTTGCCCTTTGCCTTATGCCTTTGGCCATTTGCCTCTTGCCCTTTGCCTTTTGCCGTTTTCCTTTTGCCCTTTACCCTTTGCCGTCTGCCTTTTGCCGTTTGCCTTTTGCCTTTTGCCTCTGCCTAATGCCATATGCCTTAGCCTTTTTCCTTTTGCCTTTTGCCATTTTCCATTTGCCTTTTGCCTTTTTCCTACTGCCTTTTGCCTGTTGCCTTTTGCCTTTTTCCCTTTACGTTTTTCCTTTTACCAATTGCCTTTTGCCTTTTTCCTTTTGCCTTTTGCTATTTGCCCTTTGCCCTTTGGGTTTTGCCTTTTGCCTTTTGGCTTTTGCCTTTTTCCTACTGCCTCTTGTCTTTTTCCTTTTGCCTTTTTCCTTTTGCCTTTGTCCTTTGTCCTTTTGCCTTTTGCATATTTCTTTTTTCCTTTCGCCTTTTCCTTTTTCCTTGAGCCTTTTGCGTTTGCCTTTTGCCCTCTGCCTTTTGCCTTTTACCCTTTGCCTTTTGCCTTTTGCCTTTTTCTTTTTTTGCCTTTTGCCTTTTGCGTTTTGCATTTTGCCTATTGCCTTTTGCCTTTTGCCTTTTTCTTTTTTCCTTTTGCCCTTCTCCTTTTGCCTTTTGCCTTCTTCCCTTTGCCCTTTGCCTTTACCCTTTTGCCTGTTTCCTTTTGCCTTTTTGCTTTTGCCTTTTGCCTTTTCCCTTTTCCCTTTTGCCTTTTCCCTTTTCCCTTTTGCCTTTTCCCTTTTCCCTTTTGCCTTTTCCCTTTTCCCTTTTGCCTTTTCCCTTTTCCCTTTTGCCTTTTCCCTTTTCCCTTTTGCCTTTTCCCTTTTCCCTTTTGCCTTTTCCCTTTTCCCTTTTGCCTTTTCCCTTTTCCCTTTTGCCTTTTCCCTTTTCCCTTTTGCCTTTTCCCTTTTCCCTTTTGCCTTTTCCCTTTTCCCTTTTGCCTTTTCCCTTTTCCCTTTTGCCTTTTCCCTTTTCCCTTTTGCCTTTTCCCTTTTCCCTTTTGCCTTTTCCCTTTTCCCTTTTGCCTTTTCCCTTTTCCCTTTTGCCTTTTCCCTTTTCCCTTTTGCCTTTTCCCTTTTCCCTTTTGCCTTTTCCCTTTTCCCTTTTGCCTTTTCCCTTTTCCCTTTTGCCTTTTCCCTTTTCCCTTTTGCCTTTTCCCTTTTCCCTTTTGCCTTTTCCCTTTTCCCTTTTGCCTTTTCCCTTTTCCCTTTTGCCTTTTCCCTTTTCCCTTTTGCCTTTTCCCTTTTCCCTTTTGCCTTTTCCCTTTTCCCTTTTGCCTTTTCCCTTTTCCCTTTTGCCTTTTCCCTTTTCCCTTTTGCCTTTTCCCTTTTCCCTTTTGCCTTTTCCCTTTTCCCTTTTGCCTTTTCCCTTTTCCCTTTTGCCTTTTCCCTTTTCCCTTTTGCCTTTTCCCTTTTCCCTTTTGCCTTTTCCCTTTTCCCTTTTGCCTTTTCCCTTTTCCCTTTTGCCTTTTGCCTTTTGCCCTTTGCCTTTTGCCTTTTGCCATTTTCGTTTTGCCCTTTGCCCTTTCTGTTTTGCCTTTTGCCTTTTGCCTTTGGCCTTTTGCCTTTTGCCTTTTTCCTTTTTCCTTTTTCCTTTTGCCTTTTGCCTTTTGCCCTTTGCCTTTTACCTTTTTCCCTTTGCCTTTTGGCTTTTACCTTTTGCCTTTTTCCTTTTCCCCTTTACCTTTTGCTTTTTCTCTTATGCCTTTTTCCTTTCTCCTTTTGCCTTTTTCCTTTTGCCTTTTGCCTTTAGCCTTTTGCATTCTGCCTTTTGCCTTTTCTCTTTTGCCTTTTGCCTTTTGCCTTTTTCCTGCTGTCTTTTGCCATTTCCCTTTGCCTTTCACCCTTTTCCCTTTGCCTTTTGCCTTTTACCCTTTGCCTTTTTCCTTTTGACTTCTGCCTTTTTTCCTTTTGCCTTTTGCCTTTATCCTGTTGCTTTTGGCCTTTTTCCTTTTGCCTTTTACCTTTTTCCTTTTGCCTTTTTCCTTTTTCCTTTTGCCTTTTGCCATTTTCCTTTTGCCTTTTTCCTTCTACCTTATACCTTTTGCCTTTTGCCTTTTCCCTTTTGCCTTTTGTCTTTTGCCTTGGGCCTTTTGGATTTTTCTTGTTGCATTTTTCCTTTTGCCTTTTGCCGTTTGCCTTCTGCCTTCTGCTGTTTGCCCTTTGGCTTTTGCCTCTTGCCTTTTGCCTTTTGTCTTTTTCCTTTTGCCTTTTGCCTTTTTCCTTTTGCCCTTTGCCTTATGCCTTTGGCCATTTGCCTCTTGCCCTTTGCCTTTTGCCGTTTTCCTTTTGCCCTTTACCCTTTGCCGTCTGCCTTTTGCCATTTGCCTTTTGCCTTTTGCCTCTGCCTAATGCCTTATGCCTTTGCCCTTTTCCTTTTGCCTTTTGCCATTTTCCATTTGCCTTTTGCCTTTTTCCTACTGCCTTTTGCCTGTTGCCTTTTGCCTTTTTCCCTTTATGTTTTTCCTTTTACCAATTGCCTTTTGCCTTTTTCCTTTTGCCTTTTGTTATTTGCCCTTTGCCCTTTGGGTTTTGCCTTTTGCCTTTTGCCTTTTGGCTTTTGCCGTTTCCCCTTTACCTTTAAGGTTTTGCCTTTTGGTTTTTGCTTTTTGCCTTTTGCCTTTTGCCTCCTGCCTTTTGCCTTATTCCTTTTGCCTTTTGCCTTTTGCCTTTTGCATTTTGCCTTTTTCCTTTTGCCTTTGGCCTTTTGCCTTTTGCATTTTGCCGTATGCCTTTTGCCTTTTGCATTTTGCCTTTTGCCTTTTCCCTTTTGCCTTTTGCCTTTTCCTTTTGCCTTTTACCTATTGCCTTTTGCCTTTTGCCTTTTGCATTTTGCGTTTTACCTTTTGCCTCTAGCCTTTTGCCTTTTGCATTTTTCGCTTTTGCCTTTTGCCTTTTGCCCTTTTCCTTTTTCCTTTGGCCTTTTGCCTTTTGCCCTTTTCCTTTTCCCTTTTGCCTGTTGACTTTTGCCTTTTGCCTTTTGTATTTTCTTTTTGCACTTTGCCTTTTGCCTTTTGCCTTTTTTCCTTTTTCCTTTTGCCTTTTTCCTTTTTCCATTTGCCTTTTGCCTTTTGCCTTTTGCCTTTTGCCCCTTTCCTTTGTCCCTTTGCCTTTTGCCTTATGCCTTTTGCCAGTTGCCTTTTGCCCTTTGCATTTTGCCTCTTGCCTTCTGCCTTTTACTTTTTGCCTTTTGCCTTTTACCTTTTGCCTTTTGCCCTATGCCTTTTGCCTTTTGTCTTTTGCCTTTTGCCTTTTGCCTTTTACTTTTTGCCTTTTGCCTTTTACCTTTTGCCTTTTGCCCTATGCCTTTTGCCTTTTGTCTTTTGCCTTTTGCCTTTTGCCTTTCCCTGGTGCCTTTTGCCTATTGCCTTTTGCCTTTTGCCTTTTGCCTTTTGCGTTTTGCGTTTTGCCTTTTGCCTCTAGCCATTTGCCTTTTTGCATTTTGCCCATTTTCCTTTTGCCTTTTGCCTTTTGCCTTTGGCCTTTTTCCCCTTGCCTTTTGCCTTTTGCATTTCTACTTTTGTGTTTTGCCTTTTGCCTTTTGCCCTTTGCCTTTTGTCTTTTGCTTTTTGCACTTTGCCTTTTGCCTTTTGCCTTTTGCACTTTGCCTTTTTCCTTTTGCCTTTCACCTTTTGCCTTTTGCCTTTTGCCCTTTGCCTTTTGCCTTTTGCCTTTTGCCTTTTGCCTTTTTCCTTTTGCCTTTCGCCTTTTGCCTTTTGCCTTTTGCCCTTTGCCTTTTGCCTTTTGCCTTTTGCCTTTTGCCTCTTGCGTTTTGCCTTTTGCCTTATGCCTTTTGCCATTTATCTTTTGCCTTTTTCCTTTAGCCTTTTGCCTTTTCCCTTTTGCCTTTTGCCTTTTTCCTTTTTCCTTTTGCTTTTTGCCTTTTGCCTTTTGCCTCTTGCCTTTTGCCTTTTGCCTTTTGGGTTTTGGCTTTTGCCTTTTGCTTTTATCCTTTTGCCTTTTGCCTTTTGCCTTTTTCCTTTTGCCTTTGCCATTTGCCTTTTGTGGTTTTCCTTTTGCCTCTTGCCTTTTTCCTTTTGCCTTTTGCCTTTTGGCTTCTGCCTTTTTCCTTTTTCCTTTTGCCTTTTGCCTTTTGCTTTTTTCCGTTTGCCTTTTCCATTTGCCTTTTGTCGTTTTCCTTTTGCGTTTTTCCGTTTGTGTTTTTCCTTTTGCCGTTCGCCTTTTGCCTTTCGACTTTTGCAATTTGCCTTTTCGTTTGTGCCTTTTGCCTCTTTCCTTTTTTCTTTTTCCTTTTGCCTTTTGCCTTTTTCCTTTTGCCTTCTACCTTTTTCCCTTGGCCTTTTGCCCTTTGCATTTTGCAATTTGCCCTTTGCCCTTTACCCTTTGCCTTTCACCTTTTGCCTTTGCCTTTGGCATTTTTCCTTTTCGCCTTTTGTCTTTTGCCTCTTGCATTTTGCCTTTTTCTTTTTGCATTTTGCCTTTTGCCTTTGCCTTTTGCCTTATGCCTTGTGCATGTTTCCTTTTGCATTTTGCCTTTTGCCATTTTCCTTTTGCCTTTTGCCTTTTTTCTTTTGCCTTTTGCCTTTTGCCCTTTGCCTTTTGCCTTTTGTCTTTTTCTTTTTGCCTTTTGCCTTTCGCCTTTTGCCCTTTTCCCTTTGCCTTTTGCCTTTTACCTTTTGCATTTTACCTTTTGACTTTTGCCTTTGCCTTTTGCCTTTTGCCTTTTGCGTTGTGTCATTTTCCTTTTGCTTTGCCCTTTTGCCTTTTGCCTTTTGCCTTTTAGCTTTTGCCTGTTGCCTTTTTCATTTTTCTTGTTGCCTTTTTCCTTTTGCCTAGTCCCTTTTGCCTTTTGTCGTTTTCCTTTTGCATTTTGGCCTTTGCCTTTTGCCATTTCCCTTTTGCCCTTTGCCTTTTCCCGTTTGCCTTTTGCCCTTTGACTATTGCCTTTTGCCATTTGCCTTTTGCCTTTTGCCTTTTGCCTTTTGCGTTTTACCTTTTGCCTTTTGCCTTTTGCCCTTTGCCTTTTACCTTCCACCTTTTGCAATTTGCGTTTTGCATTTTGACTTTTGCCTTTAGCCTTTACCCTTTTGCCTTTTGCCTTTTGCTTTTTGCATTTTGCCTTTTGCCTTGTACCTTTTACATTTTGCCTTTTTCCTTTTGCCTTTTGCCTTTTGCCTTTTGCCTTCTACCTTCTGCCTTTTCCCTTTTGCCTTTTGCCCTTTGCCTTTTGGCGCTGGCCTTTTGCCTTTTGCATCTTGCATTTATCCATCTGCCTTTTGCCTTTTTCCTATTGCCTTTTGCCTTTTGTGTTTTGCCTTTTTCCTTCCGCCTTTTGCCTTTTTCCTTTTGCCTTTTGCCTTTTGCGTTTTGCATTTTTCCTTTTGCCTTTAGCGTTTTGCCTTTTGCCATTTACCTTTTGCCTTTTACCTTTTGCCTTTTGCTTTCTTCCTTTTGCCTTTTGACTTTTGCCTTTTGCCTTTTGCCCTTTTCCTTTTGCATTTTGACTTCTGCCTTTTTTCCTTTTGCCTTTTGCCTTTATCCTGTTGCTTTTTGCATTTTTCCTTTTGCCTATTGCCTTTTTCCTTTTGCCTTTTGCCTTTTTCTTTTTTCCTTTTGCCTTTTGCCTTTTGCCTTTTACGTTTTACCTTTTACCTTTTGCCTTTTGCCTTTTTTCTTTTGCCTTTTCCCTTTTGACCTTTTCCTTTTGCCTTTTTCCTTTAGCTTTTTGCCATTTGCCTTCTGCCTTCTGCCTTTTGCCTTTTGCCTTTTGCATTATGACTTTTGCCTTTTGTCTTTTTCCGTTTGCCTTTTGCCTTTTTCCTTTTTTCTTTTTCCTTTTTCCTTTTGCCTTTTTCCTTTAGCTTTTTGCCATTTGCCTTCTGCCTTCTGCCTTTTGCCTTTTGCCTTTTGCATTATGACTTTTGCCTTTTGTCTTTTTCCGTTTGCCTTTTGCCTTTTTCCTTTTTTCTTTTTCCTTTTTCCTTTTTCCTTTTTCCTTTTGCCTTTTGCCTTATGCCTTATTTGTTTTTCCCTTTGCCTCTTTCCCTTTGCCCCTTGCCCCTTGCCATTTTCCTTCTGTCCTTTACCCTTTGCCTTTTTCCTTTTGCTGTTTGCCTTTTGCCCTTTTCCTTTGCCTAACGCCTTATGCCTTTTGCCTTTTTCCTTTTTCCTTTTGCCATTTGCCTTTTGCCCTTTGCATTTTTCCTATTGCCTTTTGCCTGTTGCCTTTTGCCTTTTTCCCTTTACATTTTTCCTTTTACCAATTGCCTTTTTCCTTTTGCCTTTTGCCTTTTGCCATTTGCCCTTTGCCCTTTAGGTTTTGCCTTTTGCCTTTTGCCTATTGCCTTTTTCACATTCCCTTTCACTTTTTGCCTTTTGCCTTTTGGCTTTTGCCTTTTGCTTTTTGCTTTTTGCCTTTTGCCTTGTGCCTTTTGCCTTTTTCCTTTTGCCTTTTGCCTTTTGCCTTTTGCATTTTGCCTTTGGTCTTTTTCCTTTTGCATTTTTGCCTTCTGCCTTTTGCCTTTTTCCTTTTGCCTTTTGCCTTTTGCCCTTTCCTTTCGCCTTTTGCCTATTGTTTTTTGCCTTTTGCCTTTTGCGTTGTGCGTTTTGCCTTTTGCCTCTAGCCTTTTGCCTTTTTGCATTTTTCCCTTTGCCTTTTGCCTTTTGCCTTTTGGTTTTTTCCTTTGGCCTTTTGCCCCTTGCCTTTTGCCTTTTGCCCTTTTCCTTTTGCCTTTTTCCTTTTGCATTTCTACTTTTGCCTTTTGCCTTTTGACTGTTGCCTTTTGCCTTTTTTATTTGCTTTTTGCACTTTGCCTTTTTCCTTTTTCCTTTTGCATTTTGCCTTTTTCCTTTCTCCTTTTGCCTTTTGCCTTTTGCCCCTTTTCCTTTTGCCTTTTGGCTTTTGCCTTTTGCCATTTACCTTTTGCCTTTTGCCATTTTCCTTTAGCTTTTTTCCTTTTACCTTTTACCTTTTGCCTTTTGCCTTTTTCCTTTTGCCTTTTGCCTTTAACCTTTTGCCTTTTGCCATTTGCCATTTGCCTTTTGGCTTTTGCCTTTTGCCTTTTGCCTTTTTCCTTTTGCCTTTTGCCTTTTGCCTTTTGTTTTGCCATTCGCCTTCTGCAGTTTTCCATTTTCTTTTTGCCTTTTGCCTTTTGCCTTTTGCCTTTTGGCTTTTGGCTTTTGCAGTTTTCCTTTTGCATTTTTGCTTTTGCCTTTTGCCTTTTGACTTTTGCCGTTTTCCTTTTGCCTTTTGCCTTTCTCCTTTTTTCTTTTTCCTTTTGCCTTTTTCCTTTTGCCTTTTTCCTTTTGCCTTTTTCCTTCTACCTTTTGCCCTTTGCCTTTTGGCCTTTGCCTTTTTCCATTTTCCCTTTGCCCTTTTCCCTTTGCCTTTTACCTTTTGCCTTTTGCATTTTTCCTTTTGCCTTTTGCCTTTTGCCTCTTGCCTTTTGCCTTTTGCCATTTGCCTTTTTCTTTTTGCCTTTTGCCTTTTTCCTTTTGCCCTTTTCCCTTTGCCTCATGCCTCATGCCTTTCTCCTTTTGCATTTTGCCTTTTGTCATTTGCCTTTTGCCTTTTGCCTTTTTCCTTTTGCCTTTTTCATTTTGAATTTTGCCTTTTGCCCTTTGCCTTTTGCCTTTTGCCTTTTTCTCTTTGCCTTTTGCCTTTTGCCCTTTGCCTTTTGCCTTTTGCCTTTTTCTCTTTGCCTTTTGCCTTCTGCCTTTTGCCCATTGCCTTTTGCCTTTTGCCTTTTGCCTTTTGGCTTTTGCCTTTGATTTTGATTTTTGCCTTTTGCCTTATGCCTTCTTCCTTCTGCCTTTTTCCTTTTGCCTTTTGCCTTTTGCATTTTGCCTTTTCCCTTTTACCTTTTGCCTTTTTCCTTTTGCCTTCTGCCTTTTGCCTTTTTCCTTTGCCTTTTTCTTTGTGCCTTTTGCATTTTGCTGTTTGCCATTTGCCTTTTCCTTGTGCCTTTTGCCTTTTGCCTTCTGCCTCTTGCCTTTTGCCTTTTACTTTTTGCCTTTTGGTTTCAACCTTTTGCCTTTTACCTTATGGGTTTAACCTTTTTGCTTTTGTCTTTTGCCTTTTGCCTTTTGCCTTTTCCTTGTGCCTTTTGCCTATTGGTTTTTGCCTTTTGCCTTTTGCATTTTGCGTTTTGCCTTTTGCCTCTACCCTTTTGCCTTTTTGCATTTTGCCCATTTGCCTTTTGCCTTTTGCCTTTTGCCTTTTGCTTTTTGCCTTTGGCCTTTTGCCTCTTGCTTTTTCCTTTTTCCCTTGTACTTTTTCCTTTTGCCTTTTGCAGTTTTGCTTTTGCCGTTTGCCTTTTGACTTTTGCCTTTTGTCTTTTGCTTTTTGCACTTTGCCTTTTGCCTTTTGCCTTTTGCCCTTTCCCTTTTCCCTTTTGCCTTTTGCCCTTTGCCTTTTTCCCTTTGCCTATTGCCTTTTGCCTTTTGCCTTATGCCTTTTGCCATTTCCCTTTTGCCTTTTGCCTTTTTCCCTTAGCCTTTTGCCTTTTGCCTTTTGCCTTTTGCCTTTTTCCTTTTGCCTTTTGCCTTTTTCCTTTTGCTTTTTGCTTTTTGCCTTTTACCTTTTGGCTTTTGCCTTTTGCATTTTTCTTTTATCCTTTGCCTTTTGCCTTTTGCCTTTTTCCTTTTGCCTTTGCCGTTTGCCTTTTGCGGTTTTACTTTTGCCTCTTGCCTTTTTCCTTTTGCCTTTTGCATTTTCCCATTTGGCTTTTGGCTTTTTTCCTTTTTCCTTATGTCTTTTGCCTTTTGCCTTTTTCCTTTTGTATTTTGCCTTCTGCCTTTTGCCCTTCGCCTTTTGCCCTTTGTCTTTTGAAAATTTCCCTTTGCCATTTACCCTTTGCCTTTTACCTTTTACCTTCTGCCTTTTGCATTTTTCCTTTTGCCTTTGGTCTTTTGCCTCTTGCCTTTTTCCTTTTGCCTTTTTCTTTTTGCCTTTTTCCTTTTTCCTTTTGCCTCTTGCCTTATGCCTTGTGCCTTTTTCTTTTTGCCTTTTGCCTTTTGCCCTTTTCCCTTTGCCTTTTGCATTTTGCGTTTTGCCTTTTGACTTTTGCCTTTTGCCTTTTGCCTTTTGCCTTTTGCCTTTTGCCTTTTGCCTTGTGTTGTTTGCCTTTTTCTTTGCCCTGTTTCCTTTTGCCTTTTGCCTTTTAACTTTTTCCCGTTGCCTTTTTCCTTCTGCTTGTTGCCTTTTTCCTTTTGCCTAGTCCCTTTTTCCTTTCACCATTTTCCTTTTGCCTTGTTGCCTTTCCCTTTTTCCCTTTGCCTTTTGCAGTTTGCCTTTTGCCCTTTGACTATTGCCTTTTTCCCTTTAGCTTTTGCCTTTTGCCTTTTGCCATTTGCCTTTTACCTCTTGCTTTTTGCCTTTTGCCCTTTGCCTTTTGCCTTTCACCTTTTGCCATTTGCGTTTTGCGTTTTGACTTTTGCCTTTATCCTTTACCCTTTTTCCTTTTGCCTTTTGCTTTTTGCGTTTTGCATGTTGCCTTTTGCCTTCTGCCTTTTACCTTTTGCCTTTTTCCTTTTTCCTTTTGCCTTTTGCCTTTTGCCTTATATCTTTTGCCTTTTGCGTTTTGCCTTTTGGCAAATATGGCACAACCCTTGCACAACCCTGGCACAACCCTGGCACAACTCTGGCTCAACTCTGGCACAGCTCCGGCACAACTCTGGCAGAACTCTGCCACAACTCTGGCACAACTATGGCACAACTCTGGAAAAACTCTAGCACAACTCGGGCACAACTCTGGCACAACTCTGGCACAACTTTGGCACAACTCTGGCACGAATCTGGCACAACTCTGGCACAACTCTTGCACAACTCTGGCACAACTCTGGCACAACTCTGGCACAACCATTGCATAACTCAAGCACAACTCTTGCAAAACTTTGGGACCACTCTGGCACAACTCCGGCAAAACTCTGGCATAACTCTGGCACACCTCTGGCAAAACTCTGGCACAACTCTAGCACAACTATGGCACAATCATGGCAAAACCCTGGCACAACTCTGGCAGAACTCTTGCACAACTCTGGTACAACTCTGGCAAAATTATGGCACAACTCTGGCACAAAACTTGCACAACTCTGGCACAACTCTGGTACAACTCTGGAACAGCTCTGGCACAACTGTGGCACAACTCTCGCACAACTCTCGCACAAGCGCGAATTGGGCAATACCAGTTAGGCTGACGGGCGCCGTTAGGGCGGCCCAAAGGGCCGCCTCCTTTTAGTCGGCCTTGCTTTAGGAACCGCGAAAAGCAGTCAAAACAGATTTTTTAATTCAATATGGAAGCTAAATTTGTTTATTTTTTAGAAATAATCGGAGTCTGGTACAACTATGGCACAACTCTGGCACAACTCTGGCACAACTCTGGCACACCTCTGGCATGGTACAACTCTGGCACAAATCTGGCACAACTCTGGCACAACTTTGGCACAACTCTGGCACAGCTTTGGCACGACTTCGGCACAACTCTGGCACAACACTTGCACAACTCTGGCACAACACTGGCACAACTCTGGTACGACTTTGCAACAACTCTGGCATGTTTATGGCACAGCTGAGGCACAACTCTGGCACATCTCTGGCACAACACTGGCACAATTCTGGAACAACTCTGGCACAATTCTGGCACAACTATGGCACAACCCTGGCACAACTCTGGCACAACTCTGGCACAACTCTGGCACAGCTCTAGCACTACTCTCGCACAACTATGGCACAACTCTGGCACAACTCTAGCGAGACTCAGCTACAACTCTAGCACAACTCTAGCACAACTTTGGTACAACTCTGGCACAACTCTAGCACAACTCTGGCAAAACTTTGGCACAACTCTGGCACAACTTTGGTACCACTCTGGCACAACTCTGGCACAACTCTGGCACAACTCTGGCACAACTCTGGCATAACTCTGACACAACTGAGGCACAACTCTGGCACATCTCTGGCACAACACTGGCACAGTTATGGAACAACTCTGGCACACCTCTGGCACAACTCTGGCACAACTCTGGCACAACTCTTGCACAACTCTGGCTCAACTCTGGCACAACTCTGGCACAACTCTGGCACAACTCTGGCACAACTCTGGCACACTTCTGACACAATTCTGGCACAACTATGGCACAACTCTGGCACAACTCTGTTACAACTCTGGCACAACTCTTGCACACCTCTGGCACAACTCTGGCACAACTCTGGCACATTTCTAGCACGACTCTGGCACAACTCTGGCACGACTCTGGCACAATTCTGGCACGACTCTGGCACAAGTATAGCACAACTCTGGCACAACTCGGCACAACTCTGGCACAACTCTGGCACAACTCTGGCCCAACTGTGGCACAACACTGGCACAACTCTGGTCAAAACTCTGGCACAACTCTGACATAACTCTGGCACAACTCTGGCACAACCTTGGCACAACTATTGTACAACTATGGCACAACTCTGGCACAACGCTGGGACAAATCTGGCACAACTCTGGCACAAATCTGGAACAACACTGGCACGACTCTGGCACACCTCTGGCACAACTCTGGCACAACTTTGGCACAACTCTTGCACAACTCTGGCACAACTCTGCCACAACTCTGGCACAGCTCTGGCACAACTCTGGCACAACTCGGACACAACGCTTGCACAACTATGGCACAACTCTGGCACAACGCTGGCACAAGTCTGGCACACCTATGGCACGACTCTGTCACAACTGTGGCACAACTCTGGCATTAATCTGGCACAACTCTGGCATAACTCGGCACAACTCTGGCACACCTCTGGCACAACTCTGGCACAACTCGGACACAACGCTTGCACAACTATGGCACAACTCTGGCACAACGCTGGCACAAGTCTGGCACACCTATGGCACGACTCTGTCACAACTGTGGCACAACTCTGGCATTAATCTGGCACAACTCTGGCATAACTCGGCACAACTCTGGCACACCTCTGGCACAACTCTGGCACAACTCGGACACAACGCTTGCACAACTATGGCACAACTCTGGCACAACGCTGGCACAACTCTGGCACACCTCTGGCACAACTCTGGCACAACTCTGGGACAACTCTGGCACAACTCTGGCTCAACTCTGGCACAACTCTGGCACAACTCTGGCAGAACTCTGCCACAACTCTGGCACAACTATGGCACAACTCTGGCACAACTCTAGCACAACTCGGACACAATGCTTGCACAACTATGGCACAACTATGGCACAACTCTGGCATAACTCTGGCACAACTCTGGTACAACTCTGGCACAATTATTAAACAACTCTGGCACAACTCTGGCACAACTATGGCACAACTCAGGCACAACTCTGGCATAACTTTGGGACCACTCTGGCAAAACTCTGGCAAACTCTGGCATAACTCTGGCTGACCCCTGGCAAAACTCTGGCACAACTCTGGCACAACTAGGGCACAACCATGGCACAACCCTGGCACAACTCTGGCACAACTCTTGCACAACTCTGGCACAACTCTGGCAAATTTATGGCACGACTCTGGCACAAGACTTGCACAACTCTGGCACAACTCTGCCACAACTCTGGAACAGCTCTGGCACAATTCTGGCACAACTCTGGCACAACTCTGGCACAACTGTGCTACAACTATGGCACAACTCTGGCACAACTCTGGCACAACTCTGGCACAACTCTGGCACAACTCTGACACAATTCTGACACAACTCTGGCACAACACTGGCATAACTCTGGCACAACTCTGGCACAACTTTGGCACGTCTTTGGCACAACTCTGGCACAACTCTCGCAAAGTTATGGCACAACTCTGGCACAAGACTTGCACAACTCTGGTACAACTCTGGCGCAACTCTGGAACAGCTCTGGCACACCTCTGGCAGAACTCTGGCACAAATAAGGCAAAACAGTGGCACAACTCTGGCAAAACTCTGGCACAACTCTGGCACAACTCTGGCACAACTCTGGCACAACTCTAGCAGAACTTTGGCACAACTCTGGCACAACTCTGGCACAACTCTGGTACAACTCTGGCACAACTCTAGCACACCTCTAGCACCACTCTGGCACAACTCTGGCACAACTCTGGCACAGCTCTGGCACTACTCTGGCACAACTCTGGCACAACTCTGGCACAGCTCTGGCACAACTCTGGCACAACTCTGGCACAACACTGGCACAACTCTGGCACAACTCTGGCACAACACTGGCACAACTCTGGCACAACTATGGCACAACTTTGGTACAACTCTGGCACAACTCTGGCACAAGGCAGGCACAACTCTGGCACAACTCTCGCACAGCTCTAGCACAACTCTGGCACAACTCTGGCACAACCCTGGCACAACTCTGGCACAACTTTGGCACAGCACTGGCACATCTCTGGCACAACACCGGCACTACTCTGCCACAACTCTGCCAAAACTCTGGCAAAAGTATGGCACTAATCTGGCAGAAATTTTGACACAAATTGTGCACAACTCTGACACAAATCTGATACAAATCTAGCACAACTCGGCCACAACACTGGCACGACTCTGGCACAACTCTGGCACAACTCTGGCACAACTCTGGCACAACTCTGGCACTACTCTGGCACTACTCTGGCACAACTCTGGCACTACTCTGGCACAACTTTGGCACAACTTTGGCACAACTCTGACACAAGTCTGAATCAACTCTGGTACAACTCTGGCAAAACTCTGCCACAACTCTTGCACAACTCGGGCCCAGCTCTAGCACAACTCTGGCACAAGTCTGGCACAACTCTGGCACTGCTCTGACACAAATATGGCAAAACAATGGCACAACTCTTTTACAACTCTGGGACAACTGTGGCACAGATCTGGAACAACTCAGGCACAACTCTAACACAACTCTGGCCCAACTCATGCACACATCTGGCACAACTCTGGCACTGCTCTGACACAACTATGGCACAACTCTGGCACAACTTTGGCACAATTTTGAAACAAGTCTGGCCCAACTCTGGCCCAACTCTGGCACATCTTTGACACAACTCTGGCACAAGTCTGGCATGACTTTGGCCCAACACAGGCACAACTCTCGCACAACTCTGGCACAACTCTGGCACAACTCTGGCACGACATTGCCACAACTCTGGCATAACTTGGGCACAACTTAGGCACAACAGTGGCACAACTCTGGCACAACTCTCGCAGAACTCTGGCACAACTCTAGAACAACTTGAGCACAACTCTGGCACAACTCTGGCACAACTTTGGCACAACTGTGGCACAACTTTGGCACAACTCTGGAACAACTCTGGCACAACTCTGGCACAACTCTAGCACAACTCTTGCACAACTCTGGCAAAACTCTGGCACTACTCTGGCACAACTCTAGCACAACTATGGCACAACTCTGGAACAAATATGGCCCAACTCTGGTACAACTCTGGCATTACTCTGGCACAACTCTCGCAGAACTCTGGCACAACTCTCACACAACTCTGGCACAACTCTAGCACAACTCTGGCAAAACTCTGGCACAACTCTGGCACAACACTGGCACAACTCTGGCAAAACTCTGGCACGAATACGGCACAACTCTGGCACAACTCACGCACAACTCTGGCAGAACTCTCGCACAACCCTGGCACAACTCTGGCACAACTCTCGAATCACTCTGGCACAACTCTGGTACAACTCTGGCACAATTGTGGCACTACTCTGGGACAAATTTGACACAACATTGGGACAACTCTGACACAAATCCGACACAACTCTAGCACAACTCGGCCACAAATCTGGCACAACTCTGGCACAACTCTGGCACAACTCTGGCACAACTCTGGCACAATTCTGGCACTACTCTGGCAAAACGTTGGCACAACTTTGGCACAACTCTGGCATAACTCTGGCACATCTCTGGAACAAATCTGGCCCAACTCTAGCACAACTCTGGCACAACTCTGGCACAACTGTGGCAAAACACTCTTGCAACTCTGGGACAACTGTGGCACAAATCTGGAACAACTCTGGCACAACTCTCGCCCAACTCTGTCACAACTTTGGCACAACTCTGGCACAACTCTGGCATGAATTTGGCACAACACAGGCACAACTCTCGCACAACTCTGGCTCAATTCTGGCACAACTCTGGCACGACTCTGGCACAACTCTGGCATAACTTGGGCACAACTCTGGCACAACAGTGGCACAACTCTGGCACAACTCTGGCAGAACTCTAGCACAACTCTAGAACAACTTTAGCACAACTCTGGCATAACTCTGGCACAACTCTGGCACAACTCTGGTCCAACTCTGGCACAACTCTGGCACAACTCTAGCACAACTCTGGCAGTACTCTGGCACAACTCTGGCACAACTCTGGCACAATTCTGGCACAATTCTGGTCCAACTCTGGCACAACTCTGGCACAACTCTAGCACAACTCTGGCAGTACTCTGGCACAACTCTGGCACAACTATGGCACAAGTCTGGAACAAATCTGGCGCAACTCTGGCACATCTCTGCCATAACTCTGGCACAACTCTTACACAATTCTGGCACAAATCTCACACAACTCTGGCACAACTCTAGCACAACTCTGGCAAAACTTTGGCACAACTCTGGCACAACACTGGCACAACTCTGGCACAATTCTGGCACAGCTCTGGCACAACTACGGCACAACCCTGGCACAACTCAGGCACAACTCTGGCACAACTCTTGCACAACTCTGGCACAACTCTGGCACAAATCTTGCATCACACTGGCACAAATCTTGCACAACTCTGGCTCAATCCTGGCACTACTCTGGCACAACTTTGGCACAACTTTGGCACAACTCTGACACAAATCTGACACAACTCTGGCACAACTCTGGCACAACTCTGGCATAACTCTGGCACAATTCTGGCACAAATCTGGCACAACTCTAGCACAACTCTGGCACAACTATGGTACAATTGTGGCACAACTCTGGCAAGCTCTGTGACAACTCTGGCACAACTCTGGAACAACTCTGGCCCAACTCTGCCACAACTCTGGCACACCTCTGGCCCAACTCTGGCACAACACTGGCACAACTCTGGCACTATTCTGGCACAACTATGGCAAAACTGTGGCACGACTCTGGCACAAATTTGGCAAAACTATAGCACAACTCCGGCATAACTCTGGGACAACTCTGGCACAACTCTGGCACAACTCTCGCATAACTCTGGCACAACTCTGGCACAACTCTGGGACAACTCTGGCACAACTGTGGCACAACTCTCTTACAACTCTGGGACAACTGTGGCACAACTCTGGCACAACTCTAGCACAACTCGGCCACAACTCTGGCACAACTCTGGCACAACTCTCGCATAACTCTGGCACAACTCTGGCACAACTCTGGGACAACTCTGGCACAACTGTGGCACAACTCTCTTACAACTCTGGGACAACTGTGGCACAACTCTGGCACAACTCTAGCACAACTCGGCCACAACTCTGGCACAACTCTGGCACAACTCTCGCATAACTCTGGCACAACTCTGGCACAACTCTGGGACAACTCTGGCACAACTGTGGCACAACTCTCTTACAACTCTGGGACAACTGTGGCACAACTCTGGCACAACTCTAGCACAACTCGGCCACAACTCTGGCACAACTCTGGCACAACTCTCGCATAACTCTGGCACAACTCTGGCACAACTCTGGGACAACTCTGGCACAACTGTGGCACAACTCTCTTACAACTCTGGGACAACTGTGGCACAACTCTGGCACAACTCTAGCACAACTCGGCCACAACTCTGGCACAACTCTGGCACAACTCTCGCATAACTCTGGCACAACTCTGGCACAACTCTGGGACAACTCTGGCACAACTGTGGCACAACTCTCTTACAACTCTGGGACAACTGTGGCACAACTCTGGCACAACTCTAGCACAACTCGGCCACAACTCTGGCACAACTCTGGCACAACTCTCGCATAACTCTGGCACAACTCTGGCACAACTCTGGGACAACTCTGGCACAACTGTGGCACAACTCTCTTACAACTCTGGGACAACTGTGGCACAACTCTGGCACAACTCTAGCACAACTCGGCCACAACTCTGGCACAACTCTGGCACAACTCTCGCATAACTCTGGCACAACTCTGGCACAACTCTGGGACAACTCTGGCACAACTGTGGCACAACTCTCTTACAACTCTGGGACAACTGTGGCACAACTCTGGCACAACTCTAGCACAACTCGGCCACAACTCTGGCACAACTCTGGCACAACTCTCGCATAACTCTGGCACAACTCTGGCACAACTCTGGGACAACTCTGGCACAACTGTGGCACAACTCTCTTACAACTCTGGGACAACTGTGGCACAACTCTGGCACAACTCTAGCACAACTCGGCCACAACTCTGGCACAACTCTGGCACAACTCTCGCATAACTCTGGCACAACTCTGGCACAACTCTGGGACAACTCTGGCACAACTGTGGCACAACTCTCTTACAACTCTGGGACAACTGTGGCACAACTCTGGCACAACTCTAGCACAACTCGGCCACAACTCTGGCACAACTCTGGCACAACTCTCGCATAACTCTGGCACAACTCTGGCACAACTCTGGGACAACTCTGGCACAACTGTGGCACAACTCTCTTACAACTCTGGGACAACTGTGGCACAACTCTGGCACAACTCTAGCACAACTCGGCCACAACTCTGGCACAACTCTGGCACAACTCTCGCATAACTCTGGCACAACTCTGGCACAACTCTGGGACAACTCTGGCACAACTGTGGCACAACTCTCTTACAACTCTGGGACAACTGTGGCACAACTCTGGCACAACTCTAGCACAACTCGGCCACAACTCTGGCACAACTCTGGCACAACTCTCGCATAACTCTGGCACAACTCTGGCACAACTCTGGGACAACTCTGGCACAACTGTGGCACAACTCTGGCACTACTCTGGCACAACTCTGGCACAACTCTGGCATAACTCTGGCACAACTCTGGCACAAATCTGGCCCAACTCTAGCACAACTCTTGGACAACTCTGGCACAAATGTGGCACAACTCTCTTACAACTCTGGGACAACTGTGGCACAACTCTGGAACAACTCTAGCACAACTCTGGCACAACTCTGGCACAACTCTGGCCCAACTCTGGCACAACTTTGGCACAACTCTGGCACAACTCTGGCATGACTTTGGCACAACACAGGCACAACCCTCGCACAACTCTGGCTCAACTCTGGCACAACTCTGGTACGACATTGGCACAACTCTGGCATAACTTGGGCACAACTGTGGCACAACAGTGGCACAACTCTGGCACAACTCTGGCAGAACTCTGGCACAACTCTTGAAAAACTTGAGCACAACTCTGGCATAACTCTGGCACAACTCTGGCACAGCACTGGCACAACTATGGCACAACTCTGGAACAACTCTGGCACAAATCTGGCACAACTCTGGCACAACTTTGGCAAAACTCTGGCACAACTCTGGCATAACTCTGGCACAACTCTGGCACAGCACTGGCACAACTCTGGCACAACTCTGGAACAACTCTGGCACAACTCTGGCACAACTCTGGCATAACTCTGGCACAACTCTTACACAACTCTGTCACAACTCTCACACAACTCTGGCACAACTCTAGCACAACTCTGGCACAACTCTGGCACAACTCTGGCACAACACTGGCACAACTCTGGCACAATTCTGGCACAGCTCTGGCACAACTACGGCACAACTCTGGCACAACTCAGGCAGAACTCTCGCACAGCTCTGGCACAACTCTGGCACAACTCTCGCATCACTCTGGCACAACTCTTGCACAACTCTGGCTCAATCCTTGCACTATTCTGGCAAAACATTGGCACAACTTTGGCACAACTCTGACACAAATCTGACACAACTCTGGTCCAACTCTGGCACAACTCTGGCATAACTTTGGCACAATTCTGGCACAACTCTGGCATAACTCTAGCACAACTCTGGCACAACTATGGCACAATTGTGGCACAACTCTGGCAAACTCTGCGACACTCTGGCACATGTCTCGAACATCTCTGGCCCAACTCTGCCACAACTCTGGCACACCTCTGGCCCAACTCTGGCACAACTCTTGCACAACTCTGGCACAACTATGGCAAAACTGTGGCACAACTCTGGCACAAATTTGGCACAACTATGGCACAAGTCCGGCATAACTCTGGGATAACTCTGGCACAACTCTGGCACAACTGTGGTAAACTCTGGCACAGCTCTGGCACAACTCTGGCACAACTATGGCACAACTATGGCACAACTCTGGCACAACTCTGGCACAACTCTGGCACAACTATGGCACAACTCTGGCACAACTCTGGCACAACCCTGGCACAACTCTGGCACAACTCTGGCACAA
>SZWC01006204.1:123590-134566 GCA_023375785.1 Penium margaritaceum
TCTGGCACAACTCTGGCACAACTCTGGCACAACTCTGGCATAACTCAGGCACAACTCTGGCACAGCTCTGGCACAACTCTGGTACAACTCTGGCACAACTCTGGCACCATTCTGGCACAACTATGGCACATACCTGGCACAACCCTGGCACAACTCTGGCACAACTCTTGCACAACTCTCGCACAACTCCGGAAAAAATCTGGCAGAACTCTGCCACACCTCTGGCACAACTATGTCACAACTCTTGCACACCTTTAGCACAACTCAGGCTCAACACTGGTACAACTCTGGCACAACTCTGGCAGAACTCTGAGACAACTCTGGCACAACTCTAGCACAACCCTGGCACAACTCTGGCACAACTCTGGCACAACTCTGGCACAACTCTGGCACAACCCTGGTACAACTCTGGCACAAGACTTGCACAAATCTTGCACAACTCTGGCACAACTCTGGAACAGCTCTGGCATAACTCTGGCACAACTCTGGCACAACTCTGGCACAACTCTGGCACAACTCTGGCACAACTCTGGCACAACTTTGGCACAACTCTGGCACAACTCTGGCACAACTCTGGCACAACTCTGGCACAACTCTGGCACAACTCTGGCACAACTCTGGCACAACTCTGGCACAACTCTGGCACAACTTTGGCACAAATCTGGCACAACTCTGGAACACCTCTGTCACAACTCTGACACAAATCTGGCACTATTATGGCACAACTATGGCACAACTGTGGCAAAACTCTGGCTCACATCTGGCACAACTCTGGCACAACTCTGGCTTAACTTTGGCACAACTCTGGCACAACTCGGGCACAACTCTGGCACAACTTTGGCACAACTCTGAAACAACTTTGGCAAAACGTTCGCACAACTCTGGGACAACTCTGGCGAAACTCTGGCACAACTCTGGCACAAATCTGGCACAACTCTGGCATAACTCTTGCACAACTCTGGCACAACTCTGGCACAACTCTGACAAAATTGTCGCACAACTCTGGCACATCTCTGGCACTACTATGGCACAGCTATGACACAACTGTGGAACAACTCTGGCATATTCCTGGCACAACTCTGGCACAACTCTGCCACAACTCAGGCACAACTCAGGCATAACTCTTGCACAACTCTGGCACAGCTCTGGTACAACTCTGGCACAACTCTGGCACAACTCTAGCAAAACTATGGCACAACTCTGGCACAACTCTGGCACAACTTTGGCACCACTCCAGCACGACTCTGGCACAACTCTCGCATAGTTCTGGCACAACTCTGGCACAACTCTAGCACAACTATTGCATAATCCTTACACAACCCTGGCACAACTCTGGCACAACTCTGGCACAACCTTGGCAAAACTCTGGAAAAACTCTGGGACAACTCTGGCACAAGACTTGCACAACTCTGGCACAACATTGGAACAGCTCTTGCACAACTCTGGTACAACTCTGGCTCAACTGTGGCACAACTATGGCACAATTCTGGCACAACTCTGGCACAACTCTGGCACAACTCTTGCACAACTCTGGCACAACACTGGCACGACTCTGGCATAACTCCGGCACAACTGTGGCAAAACTCTGGCAAATCTCTGGCACAACTATGGCATCATTCTGGCACAACTATGGCACAATTCTAGCACAACTATGGCACAACCCTGGTACAACTCTTGCACAACTCTGGCACAATCGGCACAACTCTGGCACAACTGCACAACTCTGGCCCAATCGGCACAACTCTGCCACAACTCTGCCAAAACTCTAGCACAACCATTGCACAACTCTAGAACAACTAAGCTACAACTCTGGCACAACTCTGGCACAACTCCTGCACAACTTGGGCACAACTTCAGCACAACTCTGGCACAACTTTGGCACAACTCTGGCAGAACGTTGGTACCACTTTGGCACAACTCTGGCACAACTCTGGCCCGACTCTGGCATTACTCTGGCACAACTCTGGCACAACTCTGGCACAACTCTAGCACAACTCTGGCACAACTCTAGCACAACTCTGGCACGACTCTGGCAAAACTCTGGCACAACACTGGCAAAAATCTGGCACAACTCTGGCACAAATCTAGCACAACTCTGGCATAACTCTGGCACAACTCTGGCACAGTTCTGGCACAACTCTGGCACACCTCTGGCACAACTCTTGCACCATTCTGGCACAACTATGAAACAAACCTGGCAAAACACTGGCATAACTCTGGCACAACTCTTCCACAGCTCTCGCACAATTCCGGCACAACTGTGGAAGAACTCTGCCACACTTCTGGCACAACTATGGCACAACTCTGGCAGAACCTTACGACAACTCGGGCAGAACTCTTGCACAACTATTGCTGAACCCTGGCACAACTCTGGCACAACTCTGGAACAACTCTTGCACAACTCTGGCACAGCTCTGGCACAACTCTGGCACAATTCTGGCAGATCTCTGTCACAACTCTGGCACAACTATGGCACATCCCTGGCACAACCCTAGGACAACTCTGGCATACCTCTGGCACAAATCTGGTACAACTCTGAGACAAGACTTGCACAACTCTGGCACAACTCTTGCACAACTCTGGAACAGCTCTGGAATAATTCAGGCACAACTCTGGCACAACCCTGGCACAACTCTGGCACAACTCTGGTACAACTCTGGCACAACTCTGCCACAACTCTGGTACAACTCTGGCACAACTCTGTCACAACTCTGGCACAACTGTAGCACTATTCTGGCATAACTATGGCACAACCGTGGCACAACTCTGGTTCACATCTAGCACAACTCTGGCACAACTCTGGCTTAACTCTGGCACAGCTTTGGCACAACTCTGGCACAACTCTAGCACAACTTTGGCACAACTCTGGAACAACTCTGGCACAAATCTCGCACGACTCTGGGAAAACTCTGGCAAAACTCTGGCACAACTCTGGCACAACTCTGGCACAACTCTGGCATAACTCTTGCACAACTCTGGCACAACCATGGCACAACTCTGGCACAACATTGGCACAACTCTTGGCACAACTCTGTCACAGCTCTGGCACAACTCTGGCAAAACTCTGGCACAACTCTGGCACAACTCTGGCACAACTCTGGCACAACAATGGCACAACTGTGGCACAACTCTGGCAAACATCTGGCACAGCTGTGGCACAACACTGGCATAAATCTGGCACAACTCTGGCACAACTCTAGCACAACTCAGGAACAACTCAGGCACAACTCTGGCACAACTCTAGCACAACTCTGGCAAACGTTTGGCACATCTCTGGCACAACCCTTGCACAACTCTGGCACGACTCTGGCACAACTCTGGCACAACTCTGGCACAACTCTAGCACAGGCACGGAACAACTCAGGCACAACTCTGGCACAACTCTAGCACAACTCTGGCAAACGTTTGGCACATCTCTGGCACAACCCTTGCACAAGTCTGGCACGACTCTGGCACAACTCTGGCACAACTCTGGCACAAATTTTGCACAACTCTGGCACAACTCTGGCACAAATCTGGCAGTACTCTGGCACAACTCTGGCACAACTCTCGCACAACTCTTGCACAACTTTGGCACAACTCTGGCACAACTCTTGCACAACTCAGGCACTACTGTGGCACGACTCTAGAAAAACTGTGGCACAACTCTGGCACAACTCTTGCACAACTCTGGCACAAGTTGTGCCAATTTGTGCCGCACAACTCTGGCACAACTCTGGTAAAACTCTCGCACAACTCTGGCACAAGACTTGCACAACTCTGGCACAACTCTGGCACAACTCTGGAACAGCTCTGGCACAACTCTGGCAGAACTCTGGCACAACTCTGGCACAACTATGGTACAACTCTGGCACAACTCTGGCACAACTCTGGAAAATCTCTGTCACAACTCTGGCACAATTCTGGCACTATTCTGGCACAACTATGGCACAAATGTGGCACAAATGTAACTCACATCTGGCACAACTATGGCACAACTCTGGCTTAACTCTGGCACAATCATGGCTCAACTCTGGCACAACTCTGGCACAAATTTGGCACAGCTCTGGCACAACTCTAGTACAACTCTGGCACAACTTTGGCACAACTCTGGCACAGCTCTGGCAGAACTCTAGTACAACTCTGGCACAACCCTGGCACAACTCTGGCACAACTCTGGCACAACGTTGGCACAACTCTGGCACAACTCAGGCACAACTCAGGCACAACTCAGGCACAACTCAGGCACAACTCAGGCACAACTCAGGCACAACTCAGGCACAACTCAGGCACAACTCAGGCACAACTCAGGCACAACTCAGGCACAACTCAGGCACAACTCAGGCACAACTCAGGCACAACTCAGGCACAACTCAGGCACAACTCAGGCACAACTCAGGCACAACTCAGGCACAACTCAGGCACAACTCAGGCACAACTCAGGCACAACTCAGGCACAACTCAGGCACAACTCAGGCACAACTCAGGCACAACTCAGGCACAACTCAGGCACAACTCAGGCACAACTCAGGCACAACTCAGGCACAACTCAGGCACAACTCAGGCACAACTCAGGCACAACTCAGGCACAACTCAGGCACAACTCAGGCACAACTCAGGCACAACTCAGGCACAACTCAGGCACAACTCAGGCACAACTCAGGCACAACTCAGGCACAACTCAGGCACAACTCAGGCACAACTCAGGCACAACTCAGGCACAACTCAGGCACAACTCAGGCACAACTCAGGCACAACTCAGGCACAACTCAGGCACAACTCAGGCACAACTCAGGCACAACTCAGGCACAACTCAGGCACAACTCAGGCACAACTCAGGCACAACTCAGGCACAACTCAGGCACAACTCAGGCACAACTCAGGCACAACTCAGGCACAACTCAGGCACAACTCAGGCACAACTCAGGCACAACTCAGGCACAACTCAGGCACAACTCAGGCACAACTCAGGCACAACTCAGGCACAACTCAGGCACAACTCAGGCACAACTCAGGCACAACTCAGGCACAACTCAGGCACAACTCAGGCACAACTCAGGCACAACTCAGGCACAACTCAGGCACAACTCAGGCACAACTCAGGCACAACTCAGGCACAACTCAGGCACAACTCAGGCACAACTCAGGCACAACTCAGGCACAACTCAGGCACAACTCAGGCACAACTCAGGCACAACTCAGGCACAACTCAGGCACAACTCAGGCACAACTCAGGCACAACTCAGGCACAACTCAGGCACAACTCAGGCACAACTCAGGCACAACTCAGGCACAACTCAGGCACAACTCAGGCACAACTCAGGCACAACTCAGGCACAACTCAGGCACAACTCAGGCACAACTCAGGCACAACTCAGGCACAACTCAGGCACAACTCAGGCACAACTCAGGCACAACTCAGGCACAACTCAGGCACAACTCAGGCACAACTCAGGCACAACTCAGGCACAACTCAGGCACAACTCAGGCACAACTCAGGCACAACTCAGGCACAACTCAGGCACAACTCAGGCACAACTCAGGCACAACTCAGGCACAACTCAGGCACAACTCAGGCACAACTCAGGCACAACTCAGGCACAACTCAGGCACAACTCAGGCACAACTCAGGCACAACTCAGGCACAACTCAGGCACAACTCAGGCACAACTCAGGCACAACTCAGGCACAACTCAGGCACAACTCAGGCACAACTCAGGCACAACTCAGGCACAACTCAGGCACAACTCAGGCACAACTCAGGCACAACTCAGGCACAACTCAGGCACAACTCAGGCACAACTCTTGCACAACTCTGGCACAACTCTGCCACAACTCTGGCTCACATCTGGCAAAACTCTGGCACAACTCTGGCTCAACTCTGGCACAACTCTGGCACAACTCTGGCAGAACTCTAGCAGGACTTTCGCACAACTCTGGATCAACTCTGGCATAACTCTCGCACGACTCTGGGACAACACTGGCAAAACTCTGGCACAACTCTGGCAAAACTCTTGCACAAATCTGGCATAACTCTGGCACAACTCTGGCACAACTCTGGCAAAACTCTGGTACAACTCTGGCACAACGTTGGCACAACTGTGGCACAACTGTGGCACAGCTCTGGCACAACTCTGGCACAACTCTGGCATAACTCTGGCACAACTCTGGCACGACTCTGGCACTACTTTGGCACAACTCTGGCATAACTCTGGCAGAACTCTGGCACCCCTCTGGCACAACTAAAGCACAACTCTGGCACAACTCTGGCACAACTCTGGCACAACTTTGGCACAACTCTGGGACAATTCTGGCACATTTCTGGCACAACTCTCGCACAACTCTGGCCCAACTCTGGCAAAACTCTTGCACGACTATGGAACAACTTTGGCACAACTTTGGACCAATTCTGGCACTACTCTGACACAACTATGCCACAACTGTGGCACAACTCTGGCAAACATCTGGCACAACTGTGGCACAACTCTGGCATCACTCTGGCACAAGTCTGGCACAACTCTGGCACAACTCAGGCACAGCTCAGGCACAAATCTGGCACAAGTCTGGCACAACTCTGGCATTACTCTGGCACAACTATGTTACAACTCTGGCACGACTCTGGCACAACTCTGGCACAACTCTGGCACAAATTTTGCACAACTCTGGCACAACTATGCACAACTGTGGCACAACTCTGGCACAACCGTGGCACAGGTCTGGTACAACTCTGGCACAACTTTGGCACAACTCTGGCACAACTCTGGCACAACTCTGGCACAACATTGAGACAACTCTGGCACAACTCTGGCACAACTCTAGCACAACTCAGGCACATCATTGACACAACTCTGGCCCAACTCTTACACAACTCTGGCACTACTCTGGCACAACTCTGGCATAACTCTGGCACAACGCTGGCACCACTCTGGCACAACTCTAGCACAACTCTGGCACAACTCTGGCACTACTTTGGCAAAACTATGGCACAACTCTGGCCAACATCTGGCACAACTGTGGCACAACTCTGCCATAACTCTGGCATAACTCTAGCATAACTCAGGCACAACTCAGTCATTACGTAGGCACAAACATGGCACAACTCTGGCCTAACTCTGGCACAACTCTGGCGTAACTCTGGCACAACTTACAACTCTGGCACAACTCTAGCACAACTCTGGGACAACTCTTGCAGAAATTTGGCACAACTCTGGCACAACTCCGGCACAACTCTGGCACTACTCTGGCATAACTCTGGCACAACTCTGGCACAACTCTGGGACATCTTTGGCACAACTCTGGCACAACTCTGGCACCACTCTGGCACAACTATGGCACAACTGTGGCACAACTATGGCAAACATCTGGCACAACTGTGGCACAACTCTGGCTCAACTCTGGCACAACTCTGGCACAACTCTGCCACAACTCTGGCACAACTCTGGCACAACTCTGCCACAACTCTGGCACAACTCTGGCACAACTCTGCCACAACTCTGGCACAACTCTGGCACAACTCTGCCACAACTCTGGCACAACTCTGGCACAACTCTGCCACAACTCTGGCACAACTCTGGCACAACTCTGCCACAACTCTGGCACAACTCTGGCACAACTCTGCCACAACTCTGGCACAACTCTGGCACAACTCTGCCACAACTCTGGCACAACTCTGGCACAACTCTGCCACAACTCTGGCACAACTCTGGCACAACTCTGCCACAACTCTGGCACAACTCTGGCACAACTCTGCCACAACTCTGGCACAACTCTGGCACAACTCTGCCACAACTCTGGCACAACTCTGGCACAACTCTGCCACAACTCTGGCACAACTCTGGCACAACTCTGCCACAACTCTGGCACAACTCTGGCACAACTCTGCCACAACTCTGGCACAACTCTGGCACAACTCTGCCACAACTCTGGCACAACTCTGGCACAACTCTGCCACAACTCTGGCACAACTCTGGCACAACTCTGCCACAACTCTGGCACAACTCTGGCACAACTCTGCCACAACTCTGGCACAACTCTGGCACAACTCTGCCACAACTCTGGCACAACTCTGGCACAACTCTGCCACAACTCTGGCACAACTCTGGCACAACTCTGCCACAACTCTGGCACAACTCTGGCACAACTCTGCCACAACTCTGGCACAACTCTGGCACAACTCTGCCACAACTCTGGCACAACTCTGGCACAACTCTGCCACAACTCTGGCACAACTCTGGCACAACTCTGCCACAACTCTGGCACAACTCTGGCACAACTCTGCCACAACTCTGGCACAACTCTGGCACAACTCTGCCACAACTCTGGCACAACTCTGGCACAACTCTGCCACAACTCTGGCACAACTCTGGCACAACTCTGCCACAACTCTGGCACAACTCTGGCACAACTCTGCCACAACTCTGGCACAACTCTGGCACAACTCTGCCACAACTCTGGCACAACTCTGGCACAACTCTGCCACAACTCTGGCACAACTCTGGCACAACTCTGCCACAACTCTGGCACAACTCTGGCACAACTCTGCCACAACTCTGGCACAACTCTGGCACAACTCTGCCACAACTCTGGCACAACTCTGGCACAACTCTGCCACAACTCTGGCACAACTCTGGCACAACTCTGCCACAACTCTGGCACAACTCTGGCACAACTCTGCCACAACTCTGGCACAACTCTGGCACAACTCTGCCACAACTCTGGCACAACTCTGGCACAACTCTGCCACAACTCTGGCACAACTCTGGCACAACTCTGCCACAACTCTGGCACAACTCTGGCACAACTCTGCCACAACTCTGGCACAACTCTGGCACAACTCTGCCACAACTCTGGCACAACTCTGGCACAACTCTGCCACAACTCTGGCACAACTCTGGCACAACTCTGCCACAACTCTGGCACAACTCTGGCACAACTCTGCCACAACTCTGGCACAACTCTGGCACAACTCTGCCACAACTCTGGCACAACTCTGGCACAACTCTGCCACAACTCTGGCACAACTCTGGCACAACTCTGCCACAACTCTGGCACAACTCTGGCACAACTCTGCCACAACTCTGGCACAACTCTGGCACAACTCTGCCACAACTCTGGCACAACTCTGGCACAACTCTGCCACAACTCTGGCACAACTCTGGCACAACTCTGCCACAACTCTGGCACAACTCTGGCACAAATTTTGCACAACTCTGGCACAACTATGCACAACTGTGGCACTACTCTGGCACAACTCTGGGACAACTCTGGCACAACTCTGGAACAATTCTGGCACATTTCTGGCACAACTCTCGCACAACTCTGGTACAACTCTGGCAAAACTCTGGCACAACTCTGGCACAACTCAGGCACCACTCCGGCACAACTATGGCACAACTGTGGCACAACTATGGCAAACATCTGGCACAACTGTGGCACAACTCTGGCATAACTCTGGCACAACCCTGGCACAACTCTGGGACAACTCAGGCAAAAGTTAGGCCCAACACTGGCATAACTCTGGCAAAACTCAGGCAGCACTCTGGCACAACTCTGGCACAACTCTGGCACAACTCTGGCACAACTCTGGCACAACTCTGGCAAAACTCAGGCAGCACTCTGGCACAACTCTGGCACAACTCTGGCACAACTCTGGCACAACTCTGGCACAACTTTGGCACGACTCTGGCAAAACTCTGGCACAATTCTGGCACAAATTTGGCACAACTCTGGCACAACTCTGGCACAACTCTGGCTCAACTCTGGCACAACTCTTCCATATCTCTGGCACAACATTGTCACAACTCTGCCACAACTCTGGCACAACTCGGGCACAACACTAGCACAACCCTGGCACAACACTGGCACAACTCTGGCACAACACTGGCACAACTCTGGCACAACTCTGGCACAACTCTGGCACAACTCTGGCAAAACTCAGGCACAACTCTGGCACAACTCTGGCACAACTCTGGCACAACTCTGGCACAACTCTGGCACAACACTGGCACAACTCTGGCACAACTCTGGCACAACTCTGGCACAACTCTGGCAAAACTCAAGCACACCTCTGGCACAACTCTGGCACTACTCTGGCACAACTCTGGCACAAATCTGGCATAACTCTGGCACTACTCTGGCACAACTCTGGCAAAACTTTGGTACAACTCTGGAACAAATCTGGCACAACTCTGGTAAAACTCAGGCATAACTCTGGCACAAATCTGGGACAACTCTGGCACAACTCAGGCAATACACTGGAACAACTATGGCACAAATGTGGCACAACTCTGGCAACACCTGGCACAACTGTGGCACTACTCTGGCACAACTATGGCACAACTGTGGGACAACTCTGGCAAAAATCTGCCACAACTGTGGCACAACTCTGGCATAACTCTGGCACAACTCTGGCTCAACTCTGGCACAACTCTGGCAAACCTCTGGCACAACTCTGGCAAAAATCTGGCACAACTCTGGCCCAAGACTTGCACAACTCTGGCACAACTCTGGCACTACTCTGGCACTATTCTGGCACAACTATGGCACAAATGTGGCACAACTCTGGCTCACATCTGGCACAACACTGGCACACCTCTGGCTTAACTATGGCACAACTCTGGCACAATTTTGGCACAACTTTGGCACAACTCTGGAACAACTCAGGCACAACCCTCGCACGACTCTTGGACAACTCTGGCACAACTCTGGCACAACTATGGCACAACTCTGGCACAACTCTGGCACAACTCTGGCAAAACTCTGGCACAACACTGGCACAACTCTGGCACAACTCAGGCACTACCCTGGCAAAACTCTGGCATAACTCTGGCACAACGCTGGCACCACTCTGGCTCAGCTCTAGCACAACTCCGGCACAACTCTGGCGCAATTCTGGCAAAACTCTGGCACAACTCTGGGACAACTCTGGGACTACTCAGGAACAATTCTGGCACAAGGCTGGCACAACTCTGGCACAACTCTGGCACAACTCTGGCACA
>SZWC01006205.1:31133-55168 GCA_023375785.1 Penium margaritaceum
CTAACGCGGGGCCCAGCAGGAGTCCGGAAAAGCAAACAAATGAATTCCAAACCCCTCGATTGTGCCTTCGGGGGGATTCTGAAACGTTTACGTTTTGGGTACAGGAATAGGCACTGTCACGGCTTGCAGTTCTGACACCTTTCATGTATAAGTACAAATGTATGTCGTTTACAACGAACTGTAAGTGAGGCTATAAAGCACTCAACCATGGATTTTTTTATGGATTTTATTTTTTTTGCCAAACCTTCTACGAAGTTTACTGTCTTCAAGCATTCAAATACACCTGTATGTCCGTGAACAGACATCATAAGTTACGTTATGTTGCATTTTCCATGAAGGTACCATGAAACTTCCAAAGGTATGCGTTTAGTATGTACACTCTATGATGAGTATATTTTTTTTGGGTGATTAACCATAAATGTTTCAATGAGGGCCGGGACGGTGACAGAGGTTGTTGTCACAGAGGTGATAGCCAGTGTGGTGGCATAGGCCATGGGGCGATATATTTCGACGTGCTTGTCAAGACAAGTGGTGATGGAGGTAGTGGTCCCCCGAGGTCACAAGGATCATGATTGTGAGGAACATCACATTGCTCTAATACTAGTAGTTACCCTCTAGAATGCAAGCAACGAGGATGTGAGGGCAGCATGTGAGTGGAGAGAGCTGCACGAGACACGTACGCCATGGATGTGGAAGTTTGCATTCGAAAAACAAACGAACCGAGTGAGAGAGAGGGGAGTGAGCGTGTAGTAACTGGTGAGTGCACACCCGCGTCGACCATGAAGCCGAACGGGTTTGTGCCGCCACCTGGGGGCCGAGCCCAACCTCTAAGGAGTTAATCAAGGGTGGCTACTCACCGGTGTACGGCCGACGGCCGACGTGGTGGCCCCCTAAGGATCAGCACCGGGGAAATATTGCAGCTTTCACAAACCCACAAGTAGGCAAAATGAGGTAGACCACAACAACCAGAGTGTATGGGGCCTAGCCTTTCCCACATCGTACAAATATGGTCATGAGGAGAAGTATGACATCAAAGTATTATTCCAGGGGAAATCCCTAGATGGCTTGTCGACTGCCTGGTGAAGCTGGTGCTAACAACCGAGTCGGTCTTGAGTGCCGACTCCCTAGTCATGGCCATGATAGTTAAACCTCTTATGTATGTGTGTGTGAGCATATGATGTGAGACAAGAGGGAATATCAGATGTGAGTGGTGAGGAACTTGACATAAATTCAACAGCCTGGACCTCCAGTGTTCCGTTGTCGAAGGTTTCGACAACTTCAACCACTTTCTCCAATGGTTGAAAAAAGTATCGCGAACTGTATCGATGTTTTGATTCTGTTTGGTAAAATTCTTATCGGCGCTGGAATTTTATAAATATGCATCCTGAAAGCCTCGAAGCCCCCCCAAAATCTCGGTGGATCTTCTCAAAGAGACCATGCATGGTAAAACTTTCCACGCGTCGCTCGGCTTGAGCGCTGAGCGTCCAAATTATGCCTCATTGTGACTCTCGTCCTTGTGTACATCTACTCCACGCGTTCAAGACTTTTCATTCAAGTACAATTCGTGCATAATACAAGTTACATGTTTGTCTGAATTTCTCGTATCGTCTATTGCTCCGCACCTCCTCCATATAAACCACCGTTGTTCCGCTCGGCACCAAAATAATGGGGACAAGCTGAAGATGTTACGCCGAAGGGAGCGTAGATGATGAACAGGTAGAAGTTGCAAGGAAAAACACGATTTAGACACTTGAGCAATTTATAATCAGCGGTAAGTGTACTTCAATGACAAGTCTCAAAATGGTCGAACATATATATACAAGTGACGAGTTACGAATGAAGCATAGTCGGGGTCGTTGGGTCGGATGTCGAGTGACGCGTGTGGAGTCGCGTCCTGAGTGGTCGGATTTGAGAAGTCCACCGAGAAATTGGGGGTCTTCAAGAATCCATGATGAAGACGTGCGATGCATCTTTATAAATCTGGATTCCTAGAGAATCGTCGAGAAGTCCATCGAAAGGTCGTGACACTTCTCTTTGTAGGTTCACGAGAGTGGTCGAAGATGTTAAAAGGTTCGGGGATATCCACTGGGGGAGGGGCAGTTGGCCATTTTACCCTCGGCCGTCGGAGTGAATATCGCAGTTCTTGCGACACAATGGGCTATTTGTGTAATAACAGAAATGCCCACTCAAGAAGATTAGGGACTCGTGTACGTCTGGTATGTTCTACTTTCCCTCCTTTAGCAAACACATCCCGGCGCGTGTATAGTTGTGGCCCAGAGATGTTGGTAGTAGCCGTCGATGAGATGATCGACGTCTCGAAGGTTGTCGTAGGGCTCCGAGCTGTTGTGCGCCGTGTCGTAGCGGTGCCACTTGACGGGATATTCTGTTGTCTTGCCTCATCGTCGATGGCCGAGAATGTCCTTGACGATGTACTCCGTGTCTTCATCTAATTGAACAGGAGACGCATGAGGGTTTGCATGCGTTCGATCTCAAACGGCTTCAACCATGAAGGTTTGAGCTTTGAACGGTCGGATCCTCAAAGATTGATTTTCGCCGAGCTGAGGAGGACTCGATCCCGAGCGGTGAAGATGTTTTCGTTGCGATGTCGGTCAGCTGCTCGCTTCATTGCTGCTTGTGTCTTTGCGAGAGTCTGCTGTGTTTCCTCCAAGACGGTGGCGAATTCCCGACATTGAACGTCGACTGCTGGAATATTAATATGACTTTGTAGTCCAGCAGGTGCGGCGGGAAGTTTGTCATACACCACTTCAAATGGAGTCTTATCCGTTGCGATGGATACTGTTGAATTATATGCGATTTCGGCGGTCGGGAGTTTTTGTGCCCAATCCGTCCCATGAGGTTCGCATATTGTTTGGAGCAGTTGGTCGAGTGTCTGATTTGTTTGCTCTTTTTGACCATCAGATTGAGGATGAAACTCCGTCAAAAGTTGAATTTTGCTTCTGTAGCGAGTCATCAGTTAACGCCAAAAATGACTGATAAATCGACCGTCTCTGTCACTCTTGATGGTTCTTGGCACGCCATGTAGCCCTACGGTGTTGTCAAGAAATAGCCTTCCTTCGGCGGTGACGGTGGTCGTTGTCGGGATGAAGTGGGACAATTTAGAAAACCTGTCGACGACCACAAGGATGGCATCATATTCTTCGGGTATGACGGGTAGTCCGGTGACAAAGTCCATGGAGATGTCTGCCCATCATTCCGTCGCAATGGGGAGTGGTTGCAGAAGTCCAGGTGGCCTCGTGCGACGAAATTTTTGTCGTTGACATGTGTCCCAGGTCTTGAAGAAGTTGGCCGTGTCGGATTGAATTTTGTCCCACCAGTAGTTTTTCGCAAGCTTTTTCAGCGTCTTGTCCTCTCCAAAGTGTCCACCTGGACCGGTGTCACGGCATTCTTCGAGAAGCATACGGAAAACTTCGTCGTTCGGGGGAACAACCACTTGGCGAGTGAAGCGACGTCGCCAATAGGGTGTGTCGAACCAGAACTTGGTTTTATCATATCCGCCATGCTGATCGTAGCCTCGTGCAAACAATCATTCGAGGTAGGGGTCTCACTGCAGTTGTAGGGTTGCCATGTCAGATGTTAAATCTGGTCGGCGGCTGAGTGCATCCGCCGGATTGGTTTATCTTGGATGGTACTCGATTTTGTAGTCAAACCCGGACTCAAGGAACTCCATCCATCGGGTTTGACGTCAGCTGAGATTCAGCTGCGTCTTCAAATATTTCAATGCATGGTGGTCGGTGCACATGATCCATCAGCGACACTCCAGGTAGCATCGCCACGTCTTGAATGCGTGCACGGCCGCCAGAATCTCCTTTCCATGGATCGTGTAATTGAGTTCCGGTCCTAACAGTTTTCGAGACATGTAGGCGACCGGTTGCTCGGCGTTGCCGTGATCTTGCAGAAGAATCGCGATAATGGCTCGGTCTGATGTATCTGTAGCCATGACGTAGTCGGTCGTTGGATCAGCTAATCATAGGGTTGGCGCCGAGGTTAGAGCGTTCTGCAAAGCAGTGAATGCTTCTTGTTCATTGTCTCCCCACAGCCACTCATCTTGTTTTCGAGTGAGATCGGAAGGAGGCGATGACACTCGCGCATAGTCCCTCACAAATCGCCGGTAGTAATTGCAGAATCGGAGAAAAAATTCAATTTCTCCAATGGTGGTCGGTGTCGGCCAATCAGGGACTGATGTCACTTTTTTTCGGATCCATGGTGATCCGTCCAACGTTGATGACGTGACCCAAAAATTCGATCAAACAACGACCGAAGTCGCATTTTGAGAGTTTTTTCGGAAAACTTCTCTCTTTGTAAAACTTTGAAAACTTCTTGGAGGTTTCCATCGTGCTCCTCCGGGATGTGGCTGTACACCAGAATGTCATCGAGGTATACCACAACAAAATTGTCGAGGTACGGACAGAAACTATTGTTCATTGCCGCCATGAACGTCGATGGGGCATTTGTGAGTCCAAAGGGCATAACCGTGAACTCAAAGTGCCCGTAGCGAGTTCAGAATGGTGTTTTCTCGATGTCGGTTGCTGCCGTGTGTATCCGATGATGTCTGCTACTAAGTCGATTTTGCTGAAAATTGAGGCTCCTCGAAGTTGGTCGAAAAGTTCTTTGGCTTGAGGGAGAGGGTAGTTGTAACAAACCATCGTCGTAGGTGGGTAGAAGAGTAAACAAAAGCCCTCAGATCAGAATGGTTTGCCTCGACGGCTCTACTTGCGGGTAAAATCCCACGGGGTGGACGCCGGAGCGCGTCCCACCGACCAACATATCGTCATAGGGCAGGATGTTACAGGATAATTTCCTGCCGTGCTGATGTCATCAGATGGACCTGAACGGTCCATCCTCTTCCACGAAGGCTAAAAACTAACCATTCAGCAAAAGGGGAAATCCTGACCAGGCAGATATTTGTATTTGGAATAGTACCCGACTTACCCAGATTACCTGTTTGGGTGTATAAATACCCAGTTGGTAGTTTATGGTCGGTTCTACCCAAGGGTTAGTGACCTATTTTGTACCACGACTAGGTTGCAGTGTTCCTCCCCCTTTAGCTACAAACCGTCCTCAGTTTGCAAAGGAAAGAGGTTCACTCGGCAAACCAAGTACGTAGGGAAAGTACAAAGAGCAAGTGAGAACGTCAACATGACGCTTGTATCCACAGGAAGTTGTGTGAGACATGATAAGGAAGCACATGGTATTTGCTAGTGCATGTATCCATGTTACCCGCTCATCTTTCCTTGTGATACAAGGATGTGTCAGCTTCACACCAAAGCAAGACACTCCATCATGAGGACCCACAAGAGGTTCCATGTACATGTGGATTTGATGTTTGAAGGTTCAATGAAGCTTTGTGCATCGATTTTGGTGAGGCATTGCTCATTGTATGTTGACACGGTAACCACATCATCCATGCTTGAGCATGGGGTTCTCATGCTGGACATCGAAGAGAAAGCTATGAGATGAAAAACGATTTTCCTGGTGGGCTTTGGGTGTTGAGCATCGGGATTGCAGCAACGCATCCTCCCCCTTTTGCTAAGGAGCGTGCTCGTGACAAGTGCCAGGGAAAATACTTGTTGGGCTGCAATAAAGTGCCACCGTTCCCGAAAGACAATTCTCTTCATGGGGCTTACGCCAGGGTGGTACCCCCAGGGGCGTGATCAACCAGAATCAATCTCATCCTCCACAAGGGATTCAACTACGGAACCCCACGAGAAAAGCGACATGTGGTCAGGTCCACATGTGGCTATCACAGCCGGTTCAGTTGGGTTGGCCGAACAACCATTTCCGATTGAGCCCTTGGCTCAAAAACTGTCATGGTGGCCGGTGTCGGCGTCATGTAACAAGTGTAAACATGTCATGTGACGATGCTTACAGACCAACGGAACATTGCAGACCACATGGTCTTGCATTGTATGGGACATGGCCAAGTGTGTCCAATACATGACGTTGTCATAGCATAGGTCTCCCAGCACACGTGTCTACCATAGTGTGATGACGGATGAGACTGTCATTTGGTAACACGGAGACCTAGACGGGAGGCGCATGAAGCCTGCCGTCCCCGCACTCGAAGAACGAGTGGGTACCATTGGATGCCGTGTGGTATAAGACTTTCCACCTGTGGAGATAATCCCGGATAGTGTGATGTGTTTGGACACACAACCCATGTTCTTAGACCGGAAGGATATTCATTGTACATTGGAAAGGTGCCAAGTGCACAGTCTTGAATAACGCGGTAGGTGAGATCCAAAAAGCTGACGTTATGACTGTTGTAAGAGATGGATACAAAATGCCACATGTATTTTGTGTAGTTGTGCTTTGCACAAGTACTTTTGAATTGCCCAAACACATCAGTAGCATGACTGAAGGTGTGAAATGGGTCATTCCCATGGAAGTTGGGAGCTTTGAGTGTGATCACTCAAGGAAGGTGATCAAACTCGGATTACTCGAGCAATGTCATCCAACTTTGACTTTTTCTTTCATCCCATACTTGCTGGGGTGAAAAGAAGTTGGATTGGTGTATACCTTAGTATGGCTTGTGCCTTGCGTGCACAATACTAAGGCATGTCCACAGTACGTGTCAATCCTTAAAGGAGCACATAAACTTCCAGGGGTACCCTGTGCTACCTGAAACATCTGGAAGATATCCAAAGAGAAGCATTGGAGAGCTATGGTACAAAAGTACACTTTTCCAGTGTGTGGACCATTGATCATTGCTCATTGCCATAGATGGCTACATCTGGTATTTTTAGTCACTCTAGGTTGTCTGCAACCAATGGTAAACACCAGAGTGTGCTCATTGGTAGACCATATCACCATGAGTTTAGACGAAATATCGTCATTTAATAGGAATTTCATTGGGTTGTATAGCATGATGTTGTTATGTAACCACATAACCATGCTTACCTTACCAGATTACGACCTAGTTCCAGTGCGTAAAGTAGGCACTATGCCCATTTCTGAGGAGTGAGCAAGGGCGTCATGTATATCCCAATGGAAATCAAAGAGTGCTCTATAGATGAGCAACTGTTGGACTGGATCAGCAAGGAATTCAGTAGTGCACATTTGGGTAAAGTGGATTTCATCAGGATAATGACTCAAGTAACCGTACTGTGCATGATAGAATGAAGGGCTAGGAGTGGTTTCAAATTTACAGCTATACTAGCTCAAACGCCAGCTGTGATAATTTAAATGCTGGGTAGATGGCACCGTTGGTAGAGGTGTCATCCAAAATATTGTGCAGTTGGTTGGGTCATGCTAGGTTTTGACCTTGCCATGTGTATGGTGGGCATGAACATCCTTGGCGCACTTCGAGTACTGACAGGCAACCACGATGGTGAGTGTCTTCGATAGTAACACACTTGCACATTGTCTTCCCGAGCCCTAGCTGTAGCATAGGAGATCGATGATCATGACGCATATAACACACGGAGTGTTGCTCTTCATGATTCATCCAACATCAATCTTTATGGCAGGGGTGGCATGTGTCACAGTGTACGTACAAACCCCTCTTGCCGCTTGTCAACCATGATGTCTCCATGCTTATAAACATGGTTGAGATTTGACCATGTTGGCCAGCATAGTCCAATGTGGACTGCATCATGGTAAGAGAAACCCTCACAGTGGAGACAAGGTGGAAGTTGTCCTCCTTGCTTCATACATTGTGTATATGGCCATGAAGAAATTCCATGACACATTCAACAATGTCCCTCATCCATCTGTTGAGTTGGGCCAAGCAAAGTGAGAACATGGGGATACAACCATGCCTCCTTGTGCTATATGGCACCTTGCTCTAACTGAGCATGTTAAGGTGTTAGGACTCGTAAAGAGCATGCTCGTTAAAGCCTTCAGCATTAGCTCACCTGTTTGGTTTTTTGCCAAATCGGTGTTAGAAGATGATGCCTTCTTGGATAGAAGTTTGCATCCACCATAAACACAGAATCGACGAGCTGCCAAGGCACATGCCGGGTATTTGATGCCACGGACAAGTGAGTTGGCGTATCGTCAAGTAAGTTATAGGACCAAGAGTTTCACCACAGGTGTGGCTGTTTTGTAACTTGTCCCGAGTACGTTGTGTAATCTGTACATGTGGTCCAAGAGACAAAGAGATGAACTATGTTCATGACCTGAACAGTGTCAATTCATGATATGCCTTCAAGCACGAAGGTCGTCGCCTACTGGTCGCACCACCAGGCCGTCGCCTGCTGGTCGCACCAGCAGGCCGTCCCTGCTGGTCGCACCAGCAGGACGTCCCCTGCTGGTCGCACCAGCAGGCCGTCCCCTGCTGGCCGCACCAGCAGGTCGTCGCCTGCGGGTCGCGCCAGCAGGCCGTCCCCTGATGGTCGCGCCAGCAGGACGTCGCCTGCTGGTCGCACCAGCAGGCCGTTTCCTGCTGGTCGCACCACCAGGCCGCTGCCTCGCCTGCTGGACGATCCAGCAGGCGGGCGCCTCCTGGGCGAACCAGCAGTCTGGTGCCTGTTGGATGATCCAGCAGGTCGTCGCCTGCTGGTCGAGCCAGCAGGCAGGCGCCTGCTGGACGAACCAGCAGGCCGTCGCCTGCTGGATGATCCTGCAGGCGGATTGTTGCCCTTGGTGGGTGTCCGTCCGGCTTGCAGGCATGGCCAGCCAGCTGGCTTCCTTGCAGGGAGGGGGGGTTCCCCAGCAAGGGACGCGCGAAGTGCGTTTCACCAGTCGGCGGGCGCCGCCTTAGCTTGTGCCAACCGACATGGCGCAGCCCTGGGTAATGCCAAAGTGCCCAGCTCCATTTTGCAACCCCGGGGCGCCGCATCTGGCCTAGCAAGCAAGGGCGCTCTGGGGCTGCAGGACCGTCCAGTTTTTGCGCACGGCCATTGCGCTGCCGTGGAGCGCCGTCGAAGCGCGCCATGGTGATTTCACGCCATGGCGTCGACGCTTGCGGCTCACATGGCCTGTCGGTTGCAGCTCATGGCTGAGCCCGTCGGTCGCCTTCGCACGGCCAAGTGACTTTGTTGGCTAAATCGAAGTTTTCCGGAGCAAAAGGGACGGACCAGACCCGCGGTAGTATGACAACTGCGAACATTGTCCATGATGTAGATAACCTTGGGTCGGTCAAGTAAACAGCGGAAGTAGTAGGTCACGAAAGGATCGGTGGCTCTGATGCCAATGTAACAAACCGTCGTCGTAGGTGGGTAGAAGAGTAAACAAAAGCCCTCGGAACGGAATGGTTTGCCTCGACGGCTCTAGCAGCGGGTACAATCCCACCGGGTGGATGCTGGAGCGTGTCCCACTGACCAACGTATCGTTATGGGGCAAGATATTGCAGGATATTTTCCTGCCTTGCTGATGTCATCAGATGGACCTGGACGGTCCATCCTCGTCCACTAAGGCTAGCTACTAACCAATCAGCAAAAGGGGAAATCCTGACTTGGCAGATATTTGTATTTGGGATAATACCCGACTTACCCAAATTATCTGTTTGGGTGTATAAATACCCAGTTGGTATTTTATGGTCGGTTCTACCCAAGGGGTAGTGACCTACTTTGTACCACGACTAGGTCGCCGTGTTACAGTAGTGGTTCTTGATGGTAGCGTCGTTCAACTCCTGATAATCCACGCACATCTGCATCTTGCCGGTTTTCTACTTCATGAATAGTACTGGTACGGCGTATGGTGACGTGGAAGGGCGGATGAACCCCTGACCGAGCATCTCATCGCGCTGCTTTTTCAGCTCGGCCAGCTTGTAATCGCTCATCCGATAGGCTCCTCAGACGGTATGTCTGCTGCCCGGCTTCAGTTTGATGCGATGGTCGATGTGTCGCTGAGGAGGTCAGGTTTTTGGGAGTTCATCAGGGAAGACGTTTGCAAACTCTTCGATGAGTGGTGCGAACTCTTCGGGTACCATCGTGAACTTTGTCGAGGCCGATGAGGCTGATGAGGCCGATGGTGAGTCAACTGCTGCTACTTCCGGTTCTTCTATTACCTTGAGATGTATGAGCCATGCACGAGCTCCTCTCCGTATAGAGTGCTTGGCCACGTTGAGTAGTATCAGCTGCACCGGTTGTCGCTTTTCAGCTTCCGTGACTTCCTCTACGGCTTCCACCTCTGTTGCTTCCGCTGTCGGCTTCTGTCCTTCACGTGGAAGTTGTCGTTTGGTGCCGCCTATGTCCACGTCAATGCCGCCACTATTCCAGTCGACCTGCGGATTCTGCCGGTACAGGAAATCTCGTCCGAGGTTGATTTTTCTTATCTCTCATTGGACAAGACCTCCAGACCGTTACATGCCGAAGATCTCCCACTTGTAGTCGTAGTGGTGCTCGGAGTCTCCGTATCTATAGTCTCCCATCGACGGCGTTCCTTCAAACACCCTTGGTTCGTTCTGCAAACCCAGCTTGCGAACCATGTCGTTGCTCATGAAGCTATGTGAGGCTCCTCCATCCAATAGTGCCGGTACCGTTCGGCGACTTCTGCATCCTCGAGGCCGAAATATTAGTAATATTGCCGATTAGTCGCCCTCATACCCCTCGTCAAAATTTGCGATCTCAGAAACACTCTGCAGCGATGTGGGCCGTTCAGATGGGTGATCTTTTGGCGCAGATCGCTCCTTGCGGACAAGAGTTCCGCCTTTAACTTTTGTCCTCTGCCGGTTCCTGACTCATTTTTCTGTGACGTCCCTCCCTTCTTGGCGTGTTGCTTGCTCCGACAGTTCCAAGCCCGCAATTGTAGCATGTTTGAGTCTCTCTCTGGTTGACGGCGTGTACTTCCATCGGAGTCGAGGAGACCGTCGACCGGATTTTTCCATTTCAATGATAATTGTGGTTAGGAAGTTTCCAGCCATAGGATTCCTGGATCCGAGCATTGTAATCGACGCTGTCGATCCTTTCTACTGCTGTTATCATTCGTGGTAAGTCGTTCTGGATGCCAAAAATGGCGATTGCTCGTCGGATATCTCGCTTGAGGCTGTTGTAGTGAAAACAGAGTTGGTCGAGGGCGATGCCTGCTCCGGTGATGATCTCGTGGAATTTGTGTCTATACTCCGCCACGCTGGACTGCTGACGTAGATACTGGAGTTTATACCATGTGTTCGACTTTTTGTTCAATCGTCCAAAGCGTGTGAGCATCACGTGCGAGAATTCGCTCTAGTCCGTTGGTGGCTTCACCGCATCTTGCCACTACAGGTTAATCTACTCTAAGGGTGGAACGCCTGCGGTCGGTGATGTGAGACGGGCGTCATGAGCCGTTGATGCTGCTTTTTCGGTCTCCTGCTGCCGTTGGATGGTCTTTAGGTCTGACCACCAACTTAACGTTGAGCCACGCAAAAGCGTGGCCGCGAGGTTAATTTTCTTATGATCCTCATTGACCCAAGCAGCGGTGAAGTACACTTCCAAACTCGTCAGCCACATCCAAACAGTTGGTCCTTTCGAGTTTGTAGGATCGAACGGTTCTGGTGGAGGCGGATGAATTTGGGATTTGCTCGAGAGTTGGGAATTTCTCTCGACTAGCACCGCTTCTCGCGCGCTTGCGTTGCAAAGTGCCTCCTTTGTGACGTTGAGTTTTTTGGAGTAGGTGGTTGTTGATGCCCTGGAGCGCGGAAATCATGTTTGCCAGTTCCTCGTTGATCTACGCCTGTCGTCATGTGCCACCTATCGTCCCTACTGTCGTTATCGAGGCTGTTGGTAGGGGCGGCTGGTTCATCGCCGTCACGTTCGTGACCGGATTGGTCGCCGAAGTCATAGGGGTAGTTCCAGCTGCCGCAAAGCCTGCCACGCCAGCTTTTATTGTCGCTTCGGGGTTTGTTTGCATCGGCACGTCCTGCTCCTCCATCATCGAAGTCGTTGTTGAAGACCCGCTGTTGGTCGTCGGTTGCTCTCGCTCGCCTTACATCATAGTTTCCAAGTCTACAAAGTCATGACGTGCCAGATGCGCGGAAGACTTGTGCCAGGTAGTCCTCCGGATGGGTGAAGTAATCATATGCCTCTCCAGCACCGCTGCGCTCTGATACCAAGTGTTACGCCGAACGGAGTGTAGATGGTGAAGAGGTAGAAGTTGCGAGGCAAAACACGATTTATAATTTGGGACACTTGAGCAATTTATAGTAAGCGGTAAATGTACTTCGGTGACAAGTGTCGAAATGGTTGAACACATATTTACAAGTGACGAGTTACGAATGGAGCATAGTCGAGGTCTTTGGGTCGGATGCCGAGCGATGCGTGCGAAGTCATGTCGTGAATGGTCGGATTTGAGAACGTCTGTCGAGAAATCGAGGGTCTTTGAGAATCGACGGTGAAGATGCGCAATGCATCTTTATAAATCTGGATTTGTCGAGAATTCGACCGAAAGGTTGTGACACTTTTGTTCGTAGGTTCGCGATAGTGGTCGAAGCTGTTAGAAGGTTCGGGAATATCCTGTTGTGATTTGTGACGTTCTTGTACAGTCTACTGTGACCACTCGGCCGTGTCCATACTCGTGCAGATCCCTGAGGCGGGCCCTGGTGACATCGGAGGGACGACGGGCGGCAGAATACCAGCTTGGAGCTGGCCGACTACCGTTCCAGAGCCCCGGAAACTGCCGGGACTCCCTGCTGTTTTTCTGTAGCCTGCAGGAGTCTTTTCAACGGACTGGCCATGAGCCCGATTTGCATGTTTTTGCATTGTGTGTCCACCGTCTGATGATGGATGCATGCATGTGACCAGTCGTAGCGTCCGTCTTGTGATCTTGCACATCTAGGTTTAGACGGCGTAGCATTCTGACATGTGTGCGCAGAGTTATGGCCAAAACAGTGGTGTTGGGCCGGTTTTAGGATAGCTCTTGGACCACCATGTGCGACACCCGCTGTGCGCCGCGGCAGGTACTTAGGCCATGGACCTGTCATTTGTTAACACTCTCTGCAAATGCTATTGAAGCATTTAGACACTTTGCCTTGTGTCCCCTAGCCAAACTCTTGCCGTTGCGTGCACGACTTGTGAATGTCGTCACCGTCTGATCAGGCACTGACGCCTGGTCAACGGGAGTGTTGCTAGGAAGCTTCCTTGCATCTTCTCATGGTATCAGAGCAGTGAGACAGTTCTCACTGAGCTGCGCAGTAGAGATGCGGCAGAGAAGCAGCAATGAGAGTCACCGCTACAGCAGATCCACTTGGGCTGTCGAAGACAGCCGGTCGCCGTCGACGCAGCCCACACCCATCACGTGAGACCGTAGCAGCAGCGTTGCCACCGTGCCAGTAGCAGCATACCGGCAGAGCAGCAGCAGCAGCAGCGGCAGCAGGAGTACCGTAGCAGCAGCTACAGCAGCGCGTGGCGGCTGCAGCGAGTGCAGCCGCCGTCCGCAACCGCAACGGTGGCCGCGGCAACAGCAGCACGCGGCGACGGGAACGAGCACCTGCCGCAGCGCGGAGCAGCAGCAGTGGCATTGTGCAGCTGCTGCTGCCACTGCTGCGCACGCAGCAACGCAGCTGCTGCTGCAGCTGACATCACAGCTACAGCAGCCGCTGAGCGGAAGCTGCTGTGCAGCTTCCGCGCAGCCGCCGCGGAGCGGCTATACGCTCGCGCAGAATTGCGAAAGAAAAAAAAGGAAAAGGAGGCAGTCGAGCCGACGTCAGTATTTTTGCTTGCTGACGTCATCAGGTCATGCTAACATCAGTAACCACCTGCTGACGTCAGCACCATACTTAGACAAATTTTTGGCCAGACAGTCAAAAATTGGCAGCTTCTCAACTCCTCGAGAAACGCTGACGCTTTCAAAATCCGACAGACCTTACCTGTCGACCCATACTGAGAGGCGACATGAACTCGTCGGACAACAAGGGGAAGGTGACAGGTGATCTCTCCTCCTCCTCTTCTGGGGTCCTGAGCTCACGCTCGCAGGCCATTGAGGACCTGTGGAGCCAGCAGGTTGAGATGCGTCGCCTACAGAGGGAGCAAACTGATGCCATCCGTACGCTGACTGAGTTTCTGCATGGCCAGTCCACAGTCCCACGGCAGGTTTCCGAGGGAGCTGCCGGTGTCGCGGTCTCTACACAACAGTCGGCTCAGGCACCCGTTACAGGAGCTCGACCTGACCCACCACCTTCTGACGTCCTGGATGATGATCCATTCATGCCAAGCATGACAGACGACTCCTCGGATCATGAGATTTTAGGAGCGCCTCCGTCAGCTGCAGACGGGCACCAGATCTCCTCGGATTCCTACGGTGCGATCGTCACCCGACTATCCCGGTGACAATCCCCTTCCAGGAATCTTCCCCCTCCCTCATCCCCCTCGGCCTGCGGTTGCTCTCCCCACGGAGCGGCAACCCAAGGACTTTGAGACACCACCTCCACAGTACATCACTGAGGACGGCTTCGACTACAGGGAGATCCTCTTTCAGGTTTGGGCTACTTCAGAGGGCATGTGGCCCTACTACCATAGCCCGTATCAGCCTAAGACCCAGCACAGGTGCTCTCAGCAGCCAGGCGATGCGCAGACTCCTCCATGCCATGCCACGCGAGACCGTCGTCGACTTCCGCCCCTTCTTTGGCGAGCCCGGCATAGGCACCGGCGCCGATCCGGAGGTTGGGATCTGGCCTTATCCTTGCTGGCCGCAGAGATGCACGCCACTCATGTAGCACACATTCGTGCCTTCCACTCTCTCTGTCAGGGGCCTGCAGAGCCTACAACCGATTACTGGCGATGCGCCATGCGCATCTACACGCACCTTGGGACCTCAGGAGGCACACAGTTGTGGGCGCTCCGTACGATGTTGCTCGGAGTTTGCCTTGAGTATACTGACATCTTCACACGGTACAGTGACGCTGTCCTCGAGCCCTTTTCAGCCACTCTGCAGCTTCTCCCTTGGGCGCATCAGCTCTTCCTCCAGGTGACTTCAGCCCGCAAGGCAGCCGTGGCCCATCAAGAGACTTCCCTTGCTGCAGCAGTCGTCGCATCACCACCATCTTCCCTCCTGCAGTCTCCTTCTTCATCCTCCATCACGTCCTCGTCTTCCTCCTCCTCTTCAGCCCCGCCCACACCCGCTCAGACACAGGGTGTTGCAGCAACAGCTCCGGGGAAGAAGAAGAAGAAGGGGAAGCGTGGATCAGGTCAGCAGCAGTCACAGCAGTAGTCGTCCTCCAGTGGTAGCAGTGGACGTTCTGTTCACTGCTACAACTGTGGAGGCGCCCATCGCTACACCGAGTGCTAGCAGCCGCTCGACTGGGCGCGGATTACTCGTGGGCTCTAGGTTGCACACGCCCTCCGTTCCACGTCCAGCACGTCTTCCTTGTCATCCTCTGGACGCATGGCGGCCACGACTGCAGCTGTTCCCGCTTCTCCACCGGCGAGTAGCAGCGATCCGGATCCACACGACCGCACCATCGCGTTGTCACCAGTCCCGTTCCTGTGACTCGTGACAACACGTGTGGGGGAGCACAGTCACATGTGATGATGATGGGCCTGAATGCACCGATTGGGTTCATGAGTCTCATCTTTTTGTCCTGCGTCGTTCCTCCCCACTAACGACTCAGCATCCCTCTAATGCCGAGTGTTCTATTACCCGTTGTACAGTGAAGTCCACCAGTCGTGACTCCAGTGGCACTTGGATCATCGATTCTGGTGCCACTCATCACATGACGTGTCGTCGTAGTGATTTTGTTGTTCTCGGTCCTATCACGTCTGTCCGTTCCGTCCATACAGGCTCTGGTCAGTCCTTGCCAGTCCATGGTGTTGGGGTTGTATGTTTGGACGGTCCGTCTGGCCCCTTGTACCTTTCTGACGTGTTGTTTGTGCCTGATCTTGAGCTTAGCCTGCTTTCCGTGCATGCCTATACACTGATGGGTCTCTCTGTGGAGCATACCGCAGACTCAGCGACTGTGACTACTACTGACACTCACAGTATTGTCCTTCATGCCTCAGTCGTAGATGATCTGTATCGCGTCTCTCGTACCTCCTCCCCTTGTTCCCCTTCCTCCTTCGCTCGGGTTTTTTCCACTGGTGTTCTGTCTTCGGAACACCAGCGGTTGCTTCATCGTCATCTGTGTCACATGGACTCCGATACGGTGTTGAAGCTCCTTCGGACACAGCCAGCTCTCGGTCTTGACGCGGCTTCTTTTGAGAAGCCACCCAAGACGGACTATCTCTTTTGCGCTCAGGGGAAGATGCATCGATGCACCTACCCTGACTCTCATTCCCGAGCGCTTCGGCCTCTCGAGTTAGTTCACTCGGACCTTCTCGGTCCTCTTCCGGTCGAGTCTCTATCTGATCGGGGTCGGTATGTTCTCACTCTGACTGATGACTTTACCCGGATGCGGTGGGTCTACAGCCTGCATCAGAAGAGCGATGCCGTCCTTGCGGTTTGACTCTGGCTAGTGATGGCTGAGCGTCAGTCATGTCACACGCTACATACTTTCCGCTCCGATCGCGGCGGTGAGTTCCTTGGCGAGATGGACGGATTCTTTGCCAAGCATGGGATTTTTCACCAGGTCTCTGCTCCTGCTACCCCTCAGTAGAACGGTGTTTCCGGGCGATGACACCGCACCATGGAGGATGCGGTTCACGCTATGCGGTCTGAGTGCGGTCTCCCTGAATCCTTTGTTTTTTAAGGCTTCGCCTACATGACGTGGGTCTGGAACCGCCTCCCGCACGGTCCGCTTCCGGACCATATTACACCGTATGAGCTCTGGTTTGGACATCGTGTTGACCTTCGTCTCGCTCGCGTCTGGGAATCCCTGGCCTCCGTGTGGTACACCGAGGACCAGCAGGGGTCCAAGGTCTCACCTCGAGGCCGCTGGTGTGCCTTCGTAGGCATTTCCCCGCGGTCGAAGGCTTGGCACTTCTAGGACCCTACTCGTCGTCGCGTCATTGAGTCCCGTGACACGCTCTTCTTTGAGTCTCTCACCTACCGTGACCTGACTTTGATCACGGCATTCTTCGCCACACATGTTCCTACTTGTGAGGGTTCTCGGCGGATGGGAGATACTTCTACGCCAGCGAGCACCTCTCATCAGGCTGATGTGTCCGTTCGAGCCCCCTTCACCTCTCGGTCTCCGGCCCTTGATGACCCGGCGATCATCGCTGTCGGTCCAGAGACCTCACCCATATAGCCTATTTCACACCTTGCTTCAGCTCCCGTGCCTACTTCTGCGCCAGTACCTGCGTCAGCCGGCACTCCTGTTTCTGTATCTGGTCCAGTATCGCCCACTCCCGTACCTGCGTCTGCTGGCACTCCTGCCTCTGTGTCAGGTCCAGTCTTGCCTGCTCCTACCGTCACATCCAGCCCAGTGTCCCCCACACACTCGTCTCCTCGCACGGCATCACCGGCTGCCTTCCCTCAGCCCCCACTAGCTGTGGTTGTGCCTGTCCCTGAGCCTGAGGTTTGCTCCTCGAGCTCTGGTTACTCCCGTGAGCCTGGTGGACGTCTTCGACCACTGGATTCCAGAGCTCACCAAGCATCAGACCCCGCACCCAGGCGCCCCTCTTGCAGCATCGCGAGTGGTGACCCCGGCACAAAGGCCTTATGCCTGAGTGTCCGCACTAAGCTCACAGAGGTACATCAAGCGTGCCCCGTAAGGCACGATCTCGTCACTCGTGAGTTCCATATCGCTTGTGATGCAGTAGCTGATCTTGTGGTCGTCAGGCCTAGCACCGAGGTGTGTGCCCTTGCCACGCAGAGATCTCCCTCTGTGACACCCGACCCGGGCACCCTGAGGGAAGCTCTCTCATGACAGGATGCTGACGCTTGGCGAGCTGCCTGCGAGGATGAGCTTTGCGCTATCCGAGAGCATAGAGTCTACGAGCTTGTCGACATTCCGCCTGGGAGGAAGGCTTTCAGGTCAAGTTTCACAAGAAAGTGAAGCCAGATGGCTCACTGGAACACTACAAGGCCCGCTTGGTCGTCAAGGGGTACTCTCACATTGAGGGCATCGATTACACTGACACTTTTGTCCCTGTCGGGTTCATGACCTCAGCTCGAGCTCTGTTCGGTGTAGTGGCTCAGCATGACTGGGAACTGCACCAGATGGATGTGAACAATGCGTTCCTCCATGGCTCTCTAGATGAGGAGATTTACGCGACTCAACCACCAGGCTTTGAGGACGGTGACAAGGTCTGGCGCTTGCGCAAGTCCTTGTACGGCCTCAAGTAGTCTCCGCGGTGTTGGAACCGGAAGATCACCGGCACTTTGACTCGTGCGGGATATGTACAGAGCAAGGCAGATCCCTCTCTCTTCATCCTACCGACACCCGAGCGGTTCACCGCCATCCTGGTCTATGTCGATGACCTTCTGATCGCGTCTCCGTCCCTGGAGGCCGTGAAGGAGACCAAAGCTGTCCTTCAGACTGCCTACAGGATGAAGGACCTCGGTCCTGCATCGGTGTTTCTTGGTATGAAGATCGTGCGAGATCGCAGGCGACACTGTTGCTGCATCAGGCCCGATATGCACAAGTCGTGGGGGGGCGTTTCAGCGATCTCCTTGGTGCATTGCCCACCGCTTCCACACCTCTTACACCCGATGGGCAGGATGCCCTGAATGTGGATTATCCCACACAGCAGGGGGAGACAGTGGACGTGACCTTGTACCTCCGTCTCATCGGATCTCTGATGTACTTGGCCACTACCACACGTCCTGACATCGCTTTCGTTGTCAACCTCCTCGCTCAGTTCTCGCACGCTCCTCGTGCCAGAGCCCTTCACGCGACTGTGCGAGTGGTGCGGTACGTGGTCTCCACACCGTACCTCAGACTCTGCTTTCGTCGGCAGTGTTCGATGGTCCTTGACGGCTACACTGACAACGAATGGGCTTGGAGCCCAGATGGACGCAGCCGTACTGGTTACATATTCCTGCTCGGTGGTACCGCTCTGTCTTGGCGTAGCGGGAAGCAGGGCTGCATCGCACGTAGCTCGTCGGAGGCAGAGTACGTTACTTTGGGCGCAGGGGTTGCTGAGGCAGTATGGTTGCAGCGCCTGTTTCTTGAGCTTGGTCAGTCCGTACCCGCCATTGTGCTTCGTTGCGACAACCAGAGTGCTCTCGCCATTGCAGAGAACTCCGGTGTCTTTCACGCTCGCACGAAGCACATTGCGGTTGCGCATAACTTTGTGCATGATCTGGTGGAGCGACACGTGATCTCCGACATGTGGGTTGGCACTGACATGCAGCGTGCTGATTTTTTTACGAAGGCACTAGCTCGCGGAAAGTTCATGGTGGCCATTGGTTCTGTTGGGCTTCGCCCCATGCCTGAGGGTGGTTGAGTGTGGGATGTGTGTCCGTGTCTCATCTGTTTCACACTCACTATTGTACTCGTCCATACGGACATGCGTACCATCGGGTCATGGGGGAGTGTTGTGATTTGTGAAGTTCTTGTACAGTCTACTGTGACCACTCGGCCGTGTCCATACTCGTGCAGATCCCTGAGGCGGGCCCTGGTGACATCGGAGGGACGACGGGTGGCGGAATACCAGTTTGGAGCTGGCCGACTACCGTTCCAGAGCCCCGGACACTGCCGGGACTCCCTGCTCTTTTTCTGCAGCCTGCAGGAGTCTTTTCGGCGGACTGGCCATGAGCCTAATTTTCATGTTTTTGCATTGCATGTCCACCGTCTGATGATGGATGCATGCATGTGACCAGTCGTAGCGTCCGTCTTGTGATCCTGCACGTCTAGGTGTAGACGACGTAGCATTCTGACATGTGTGCGCAGAGTTATGGCCAAAACAGTGGTTTTGGGCCGGTTTTAGGACAGCTCTCGGACCGCCGCGTGCGACACCCGCTGTGCGCCGCGGGCCATGGACCTGTCATTTCTTAACACTCTCTACAAATGCTATTGAAACATTTAGACACTTTGCCTTGTGTCCCCTAGCCAAACTCTTGCCGGTGCGTGTACGACTTCTGAATGTCGTCACCGTCTGATCAGGCACTGACGCGTGATCAACGGGAGTGTTGCTAGGAAGCTTCCTTGCATCTTCTCATATCCACTGGGGGCGGGGCAGTTGGCCAGTTTGCCCTCGGTCGACGGAGTGAATATCACGGTTTTCGCGACACGATGAGCTATTTGTGTAATAACATCAATGCCCACTCGAGAAGATTAGGGACTCATGTACGTCTGGCTCATAAGAGAATATAGGTCCCGAAGAATTGGGGAAACTGTGAATTGCGCCGTACAAAGGGCCAAATATCCCTTTTACCCAATCCGCGAGGGGGTCACGAACGCCCTACCCAGCGAACAAAAAATATTGATGCCATGTCCAACGACTCAAAAAATAGGTCTCCCCAGCCCACTCGCTTCACCATGCTCGATCAGCTGCATGCATCGCTGATCGAGCAAAGCGAGGTGGGACATGTCCACCCTCCTCGCGATTCTCACTTGAGAAGTTTCCTAGAACCTTCCTAACCACTTGCCGCGACACTAGGCGTCAGCGCCAGGTCAGCGTGTGACAACAGTCACAAGTTAGAGACAAAACTGCAAGGGTCTGGGTTGGGACACGAACAGAGTGTCAGGAAACTCAAACTGAATATAATTGCAGAGAGAAATGACAACTGACAAGCACACAGCATAAATACCTGCCGCGGCACACGGCGGGTGACGCACGCGGCAGTGTCAGTTTGTCCTAAAACCGGCTCAAAACCACTGTTTTGGCCGCAACTCTGCGCACAGGCATCCAAACGCAACACCGTCAGAACCTAGAGATGCAGAATCTCAAGCCGAACGCTACGACTAGTCACACGCACAAGTCCGGCATCAATCGGTGGACGGACAATGCAAAACATGCAAATCGGGCTCGAGAGCCAGTCCACCGAGAAAACTCTAGCACCTGCAGAAAAACTGCAGAGCACCCCAGCAAGCACCCGGGACGTCGTGGCAATCGTCTGGCAGCTGCTGGTGGCTGGATCCACCAACCGTCAGTGCTCCGGCGCCAGCTGGGCCCGCATCAGGGATCTGTCATGTCGTAGCTCCTGGATAAGTCCNTGGACGATCCGGAGTCCTGTCGGGTCGTCACGATCTCCAATGCGGCCACCGCTCACCATCAGCTCCGGGTACACCCATAGCTGCCACGGCTGTGGCTCGTGACGGGTGGAAGCCACACATACCAACACTCCCCTTGGCTGACACATCCGTCAAGGCCACAATGGCTGAGCAAAGACAGGACAGGATGGTTCGGGAAACCAATCATGACAAGCACCGATCAAGCATGCCACAGCACAGGATCTCCTCGTGACAATGGTGCATCCCACCAAGTGCCGGGTCTCGACCATGCACAAAGGCAATCACACACACGTGTCAAACATCATGCAAGAGAGAGAAAGAAACAAGGTCTCCGCGTGACTCCGGAAAATGTCTCCGGGTATCCGGGTCTCGACCACATCATGCATGGATCACACATAGCACATGGGGACAATGGGTCTCCACATCACACCGGTGGAACTCACCAGGTGCGCGGGTCTCGACCAGCATAACCTCAATCACAACATCGTGCCACACTCCAAACAACCTCGCTGTCCTCACAAGAGTGTCAGGCCAAAGCCCACACACCAACACTCCCCCTGGACTGCAGTGGCTGACAGTACGAGCAAAGCTGATGGCTCCTCCCAACACAATCCGTGAGGAGGGAGTACGGCTCCCCCATGGCCACATACCCCTGCACAGCAATAGCAAGGGTGACGACGATGCTGGTGGGATGTGCTCGGACAAAGCCTCACCCTGGAGCGGCGTCGTCGCTGTCATTGTCATCGCTGTCATAGTCGTCACTACTGTCGTCATCTGCTGATGTGACTGGTGCAGTGCTGAGGGCCTCCTCCAAAACAATCGCCTGCTGTATGGCCTCTAGCTGCTGAGCTGCATATCGCCTCGTGGCCTCTGCAGCGTCGAGGCGCGTGTGGAGCTCGACAAGCTCTGAAGCGGCAGCCGACCGGCTGGCTGCATCTACGGCGTGCAGGCGGTCAGTCGCGGAATGAATCTGATGGTGGACCTCCATCATGTGCGCGTCGGCGCGAGTCACTGCCTCCTGCATCCTCGTCTCCTCGTCGCGTAGGAAGCTCTCCACGCCAATAGGCTACTCAGCTGTTGCGTGATCACCAGCTGCTGGCAGGGGGTCGTCACCACTGAGCGCGTCCGCATCCGTAGCAGCTGCACTAGAAGGGGGTGGTGCTGCGGAGTCACTGGCTGCTGCTGACACACTCGACACTCGGGTGTCAGGTGGCCAGACGTCGTCATCCGTCGGTGTATCTGCCGCTGCAGCGTCATCACTGTCATCGGGAGCCCATACACCCTGCAGAAACGCCGAGCCCCTGGTGCACAACCAATCGTCCACCTGCTGCTGTGCATCCGCCCGTCGCCAACGTGCATCCTGTAGGGACCACTCCGCAGCCTCGAGACGGGTGTGCACATCCTCCATGCACATCTCAGCAACCTGTCGTGCAGAAGCATCTGTAGTGTACCAACGGCTGCTGGCCTCCCGGAGCTCGGCCATGAGACTCTGCACGTGCGCCTCCGCTCGAGCCACCACTGCCTCATGCTCGTCGACCATGGAGCGTAGGCGCTCGGGTACAGGAACTATAGCTCGGACGAGCGTAGCTATGTCATCGGCTGGAACCGCCGTGGTGTCAACGACACCGGTCAGGGTAGCGGGGTGTCGGATGTCTGTAGCTCGCTCTGCATCCTCCATGTCGCACACGCGGATGTCTGCTCTCACCGAGAGGCTATCGCGTGCTCTAGCCGCGGCTGCTGCAAGAACGGCAGCGCACTGGGCCTTTATGTCTGCCTCCGACCCTTCGTCCAACCGCTCCACGACGGACAACTGGTCCTCATCGAGGAGGTCTTCCTGGCAGTCAATCACCTCCTCCTGCTGCCCAGCACTGTCTGCCAGAACCACCTGGGCGTCAGTTGTGGGCCGAGCATCAGCACCTGTATCACCTGCTCCTCCTGCTGCTGCTCCTGGCACCATGGCAGCTGTCTCCACACCAGCTAATGCAGGAGCGTGCGCATCGTCGGGCGCAGCTCCGGCATTGGCCGTCGTCACGTCATCCGCCAAAACATCAACGATCACCAACTCCATCCCCGACTCTGACTCAGCATGGGACCAATCCTCCTCTGACGAAGAGTCTCCGTCACGACAGACGTCGCCCCCCCCCCCGAACACTCTGCTAACTGAGCCTGCTGTGTAGCGTCATCCGCCTCAACCATCCTGCGCTCCACAGCAGTCGCCTGACCAATGCTGAGCTCCACCGCCGTCGTCAGCGGACAAACCATCCCCCCCACGACTGACACCTCGGCAGGAGCTGTGGGGACTCGGCAGACCAAGCCGAGGATAGGGGACGAGGGGGTCTTGTCACGTGTGACTCCTCCCACAGTCGCATCTGGTGGTGCTGCCTGTGCACGACGTGCAAGACGAGCAGCTCGTCACCGCGCACGACGAGTGCGAGCACGAGCGGTACGGCCAGGGGCTGAGGGTCCGTCCGTCGATATGATGCCGACAGCCTCCAAGACGGAGCGGAGGGCAACGGATGTAGACGAGAGATCCGGTATGCTAGCATTGTCGGAGGAAGGGATGCAGGATCGGGAGGAAGATGAGGATGAAGTGGGAGACGATACCTGCGACGGAGTGGCAGCTCGCTCGGAAGTCACGTGGTCAAGGAGCTGCTAGACCATGCGCTTGATGTTCCGGACCTCCATGTGTAGGGCGGCCATATCAGCACGCAGAAGCGTTGTGGCATCACTCGGGGACGTATCGACTGAAGGAGGTGGAGAGGATCGTACCCTGGGGGGATGCCACCCAGGAGGGCACTGTCGACACTGGCGCCAGCCATGCTGCCTACCTCGACAGTAATAGCACAAAAATCCTGAGGACAAGTGGGACTCGTGCCACGGCTGCATGGACCACTGTACCTGTGGCGGCTGCCACGGCTGAGGCTCAGGCGCAGACCACGGCGATGGCAACGCCCACGGCCACGCTGCGCAGCTCATGTCGAGAGCTGAGCGTAGGTAATCTCACACACTCAACCCCGGTGGTGCAAAGCACCACGTAGAGGGATACGAGTGCAGCAACGTCTCTCAGACGGGCTGCGATGTCGTCAGTCAAGGTGACAACCTC
>SZWC01006205.1:112548-132530 GCA_023375785.1 Penium margaritaceum
TTCTGCAGCTCCACTCTTGTTTGGCGTCGGGTTGTCGTGGTTTCATCAAGCTCCACCGTCGTGGTGAGTACGTGTTGATGGATGGTGACTTGCATTGTGTACTGCTGGGTATGTATGGCCAGTGTGTCATATTCTTCGCGTGACAAGTGCATTGTGATGTGCAGGAGAGGGCTTTGGGTCAGATTGGTGTGAATTGGACGGCACTAACGGCTACCTGCTGGATCTAGCGCACGGTAAGTGTGGTACATTTGGTTGCTCTCTTGGCTATTGCATGGTGTTGCATGCAAGGTGCATTCTGACACATGTTGCGTTGTGATAATGTGTGCAGGAGCACCTGTGAACATTGGCGCTGGGTTCATCATCATGGCTGCTGGAGCTGTTCTTGGGACTGGTCAAGTCATAACTGTGCCTCCGGGATGGGAAGGTGAGAGAAGCTCATACAGGTTGACGAGGGTGGTATGTGGTATGGATAGGAATTCTTTGTTCCGGTGTTTTGCGGTGAAACTGTTTGGTTCAGAACGGATGCACATGGAAGCGCGGGTAAAAAATGCTACTTTTGGATGTGAGAATTTTGGTCTGGTGGAACGTACGTGCAGGCCATCACATGGGGTTGCCTTCACGACCAACATCTCGTACAAGCGTTACATTGAACAATGTGGTCTGTGGGGTGGCGTCACTGAGATTTTGTTGTTTTGCGAGATAGAACAATGCTGCGTTTTTATATGGTGTAACGAAAGCACGCTGATGTTTGTTGCAGGGATGCAACATTTGAACACAGCGTTGTTTCATGTGTTGTGTGGTGACTGCCATTTTGACGCCCTTTTGCCATGGGAGTCAGGCCCAGGTGTTGTGTACAGAGCGGTGTCGTCTCCTCTGGTGTGTAAAGAGTTTTTGCCTTCATCTGTTCATCATTGTTCCTGCTTGCTTTTTCCGCAACTTTTTTTCGAGGCTTCAGACGCAGATTGCTCTGAAACTGTGTGAAGCGGACAAACGCACATGTGTTTGATTGCACATGGTGTACATTGGCTTCTGGAGCCATTGTCAATGTCTGCTTTGCGGTCCGATCGGTTTTCTCTGCCTCGGGTCATGGAAGTACGCAACATTGTAGGAGATGGCAATTGTTTGTTCCGCGCTCTAGCCACCATAATTCATGACGATGAATGTAAGCATGTCGACATTAGGATGGCTCTTACTTCCTATGTCTGTACCAATTTTGAAGTTTTTCGCGATTCTTTAGAAAATGGTCATGGTCGTGTATTTGAATCTGCTTTGGCGTATGGTAATTACATGTGTACTGTTGGTACCTGGGGTTCTTTTGGAGAGCTGATGGTCGCAGCTCTCTTGTTCGGCCGTACATTTTTTGTGTGGGGCACAGACTGTTCCATCTTTCACAGGGTTTTCTTTTGTAGTGGCATTTTTGCACCTTGTGGTCATTTGAAGTATTCGGGAGTTCACTTTGACGTGTTGCACGACAGTTTTGGGGGAACGTTGTATGGTGGATCAGTCAGACCTCAATCTTTTTTGCGGAGGGAGTTTCATCAGGTGAACGAATCGTCCTGTGATGGTAATTCTGATTTCATTGCCTTGGACACAAGAGGCAGTGGCGATGATGTACAGGGCAAGGGTATGAAGAAAGAGGGTCCTGGGTTGGGTTCACCATGTGTTGCAACAAGTGCTCCTGGTTGTAGTAACTTGGTGCAAAGCTTTAGTCGTGGTCGTTTCTCAACTCTGCTGAGTCAAGTCATGGATGAGAATAAGTCACTTGCACGAACGGGGGTCGAAGGTCCTCTGACTGGCTCTTCTGGTGTAGATCGTATTGCGGTGGAAGGTGAGCAAATGCATAAATGTCGTCGGTACACGCCCGGTGAGCATATGTTCTGTGAGATTGAAGAGGAGGTTCAGAGAAGGTATAGTTCGTGTGCTGATGCCTTGCCATCAAAACTTGTCGGAGTGTATGAGACACGCTCAAAACGTGACGTGAAATACCGCTGTCAAGTTGGTCACCGTGCACAGTATGGGTTTTTCAGCAAAGTGTCTGCAGCGGTCGTCCGCGAGTACTTGTTGTTTCAAGAGGAGGGAGTCATGTTTCGTCAGCGGTCAAACTTTCCTGCGTTTCGTCATTTGTTTGTTCGTGATGGTGAGGTGATTGTGAATGATGTCTTCCACAAACTGGTGAAGAAGTGTGCAAGTAGTGTGGTGAAGACGGTGGGGCGGAGATCAAATGTTGAGGTCTATTTGAAAGAAATTCTGGATGGGCCNGGCACGATTGCCTATTGGGATGATAACAAGAAGGACTTGTTTGCATTATTGAGACAGAAGAAGAAAAATCCTACGTTCTTCTTTTCTCTCAGCATGGCAGACAGTCGATGGCCAGAGCTGCTTGGTCTCTTGTCTATGATCGGTGGAAATAGTCTGACCAAGGATGCCATCGATAGACTTTCTTTTCAACAGCGAACCAAACTTGTTGCAGATGACCCAGTTACACCATCACGATATTTTCATCATCGTCGTCGAAGTTTTTTCAAGAATGTTGTAGCAACTGCGGATGGTCCTCTTGGGTTTGTTGAGGACTTTTTTGGTGTTGTAGAGTTTCAGCATCGTGGCAGTCCACATTGTCACGTGTTGTTGTGGGTGAAAGATGCTCCAGATGTGGAGGAAGACGGGTCTGATGAAGTGATACAGTTTGTAGAAAAGTATGTGTCCACAAACATTGACGAGTTGCCTGCCGACTTACAAGGATTGCAGGCTCACAATTGTACTTGGCGTTGTCGCAAACAAAAAGGGCTGAGAACGTGTGCTTTTGGCTTTCCGAAACCACCTTTCCCTTCCTCGCCTATCTTACTTCCCCTTGATGAGTCTACGTATTCTGCGGAACGGACCCACTACAAGGCAAAGTATGCAAAAATGGTAGCCACGCTGAAGACGATCACCACGGACATCGAGTTTGAGGACTTTTTGGTGTTGTGTGAATTGTCGGAAGTTGAGTACATACGAGTTGTACGTTCTTCTTTGAAGAGAGCAACTCTTATGTACAAGCGCATGCCGATGCATCAGAATGTGAATCCCTTCAATCCCACTGTCCTAAAGTTGTGGCAGGCAAACATGGACATACAAATGTGCATTCATCCGTACGCTATGGCATCATATATTGTGTCATACATGTGTAAAGGGAATAGGATTATGAGTCGCACATTGAAAGCTGTGATGGAGACATTGCGGAAACAGGAGTGCACTGACAACGTTCAATTGCTAATCAGGAAAGTTGGCAATATCCTTATCCACGATCAAGAGGTGAGTGCGCAAGAAGCCGTAACTTTGATGACAGGAATTCCCTTACGTTTCTCAAGTCGGTCATTTGTGTTCATCAACACTAGCCCTCGTGAAAAAAGGCTGTTGTTGGTGAAGACAAAGAAAGATTTGGACAAGTTGGACCCATCGTCTGAAGATGGGTTCATACCGTATGCTGCAGTCTCTCAATATGAGAGACGACCGGTCGAGTTCGAAAACGTGTGTTTGGCGGATCTCTTGTCAAAGTACAACTACAAGAAGGTGAAGCCACATATCGATGAACATATGGAATGCAATGAGAAAGAGGAAGAATTTGTGGATGAAGGAGACGTGTGTGCCGAGGATAATTGTGATATCGTGGATCGGACTGTACATGCTGCACAAGGTCATGTCATGACACATGATTCAAGTATGCACTATCACCAGCAAAAGGTATGTAAGATAGTGCGATTTGTGAACTATCGTAGTGATCAAGATGATTACGACTACAAGCGCGAGAAAGTGTTTCTTTTTTTTCCCTTTCACAGAGAGAGCGAATTGACAATGGAATTTGTGAAAGAGTCGTATGCACGTTTTGAAGATGTGATCAAGAAGAAGATTGAGGAGTATTCTCCTAGATCGTCAAAGTGGGAACAAGTCCTACGTGATTTTGAGGCAGAGGTACGTTCTGTTCATGACCAGATTGAAGATGACAACAACCAGAATGGTAGGATGGACAATGTGGATGAAGGTATCGGTGTAAGGTACGAACATGTTGGACGACATATGTTTGCGGACAAAGCAGTGGCTGATGAGATCTTCTTTGACATGAACTCAAGGTTGAACGTTGAGCAGCGCATCTTCGTGGATGACATCATGCACCAGGTACGTAAAGCAACAGGAGTGGTTCGTGTATTCTTGTCTGGGGGTGCTGGTGTGGGTAAGTCAACTATTGTACATGCATTATATGAACGCTTGCTACGCATGTACAATGCAGTACCAAATTTTGACCACACACTGCTGAAAGTTTTGAAACTTGCTCCAACTGGTGTTGCTGCGTACAATGTCGATGGCTTCACCATTCATCATGCGCTGAAGCTTAGTACACGAAAAGGTGGATACCTCCCCTTGTCGTCTGAGTCTCGACATGTGCTTGCGTGTGAACTAGGGCGTGTACAGTTTGTCATAGTGGACGAAGTTTCAATGGTTGGCCGCCGAATCATGCACTTTTTGGACCGTCGTTTGCGAGAGGTGAAAGGTGTTGATATGCTATTTGGTGGTGTACATATGTTGCTTGTTGGCGATTTGTTTCAGTTGAAACCAGTTTTGGATGGATATCCATTTGAACCGTACGTTGATATCCTCGCAACTCCTACGACACCATGTGTACAAACATTTTTCCCATGGGCTGATTTTTGTATGTACGAATTGAAGACGGTCATGCGACAGCATGACAATAGCTTTGCTGATCGCCTGAATCATTTGCGAGAGAACGTGTGCACTGTTGATGATCATGACTTTTTCCGGTCATTGATTGTCAATAGGACCAGGGAAATGGACATCCTTGACACGTTGCACTTGTTCACAATGAATGACAAGGTCAATGCACATAATTTGCGTTTGTTCCACTCTGCACGCACGGAAAAATTTGTATGCCAAGCATGGGATGCCTGCATCTCGCATGGTAGTGGCTTTCGTGGAAATCGGCCGCTCGATGAGGCAGGTGATGACAGACGGTACACGGCAAACTTAGCCAAGACTTTGTACCTGTACATAGGTTGCCGTGTTCAAGTGATACTCAACCTGGACACGAATGATGGGCTGGTGAATGGTGCCACTGGCATCCTTCGTCATGCTTCACTGATTAAGAACGAGGTTCTTACCTTCTGGGTGCAATGTCCAAACGAACGCGATGGAGGAAAGCAGCGTGAGAAGTTTCGTAAGCTAATGTCAGAAGAAAGTGTGGATGCTACTTGGACTCCCATTAAGCGCGTTGAGAAAACCTTTCCAGTGAAAGACAATGACAGCCTGGAAATGTCTCGTAGACAGTTTCCCCTGGCTCATGCGAATGCAATCACAGTGCACAAAGCACAGGGTTGTACTTTTCATGAAGAAGCACTGGTTGATCTGACAACATTTGCACCAGACCATATGTACTATGTTGCGCTGAGTCGATTTTCTGATGCGCGTTTCATACAGTTGCTTGAATACAATGAGCGCGACATCAGTGTCTCCTCCAAGGTTGTTGCAGAGATGGAACTTCTGAGGCAGAAGACATTTGTCCCCACTCTTCGTAGCCTTCGTTCATTGTGCACTCCATCCTCATTTTGTGTCTGCTATCACAATATTCGCAGTACGAAGAAACATGTACATAATGTCTTGGCTCGTTGTGAAGTGGAGGATGCAAACACCATCATCCTGACTGAAACACATCATCGCGACACACAACATGTACAATATGGCACGTTTCATGGAAAAAATGCAACATTCTCCAACGGTTCAGCTGGAGGTCTTCTGGTTGCAGATGTGAGGCACTCTCATGTCACAAATCATAATGGTAACGGCTTTGAAGCAATAACATGGTGTGAATACATTGACTGCACTACATGCATCCAATTTTGTGCACTGTATCGTTAGCCGTCAACCCCTCCACATGCAATGTTGGACTTTTTGACAAATTTTGCAAGTGGCACATTTCCCCTCGTCATCGTGGGTGATTTCAACATTAATGTTGTGGATGGGATTCCCGAATGTTTACAGTTCTTGGAGCTTCGCAGGTTCAGGATGATTCTCACTTCATTCACGCATGACAGTGGTTCAATCATTGACCACGTCTGGTCAAATGTGGACCACATTCACATTTCTGTACATATGCAAGAAAATTACTATTCTGACCACTTTCCACTTGTCCTTACCTTCTTGAGATCGGCGTAAACATGACGGCATCATGGTGTACTCTGAAGGTACGTTCAGTCTTCTACATCATTCATGCACAATAAGTGATGCACAGTGCTCTCGATACAAATTACTCATTGTGCCACAATATTTCCGTGCCTTGTATTTCTTGCATGTGGAGGGCCAGCTTCAACGGTGGTGCATCCACGAGAAGATGTGAGATTTCTGGTCCCATATGTGTCCTCATATTTGTTATGTATTTGCATGAAGACATGGTCATCATCCTAGTGTTGTCGTGCTGTGTGCAGTCTCGACTGACATCCATTGGTCATCTCCAACCAAAGTACCGCCGCTACCACCTTCACGCGATGGTTATCCATGTTGACCTAGCTATGACCGAAAAGGCACAGATTGATCCGCGCATTTTCTTGGCAGACATGTCAGGCAGCATCATCGACATTTGGGTCTTATCGCACCTCATGCCGGGTGAAGCGTCACCAACAACAAAAAGGCACATGGCGGAAACATTTGCAGAAAGTTGGCAGCGCTGGAAGCTGTATGACGTGTACAACACAAGTACAGCTTTGACAAGAGATTGTTCAGTGTGTCCACATGTTCATTGTACATGCAATGTTGTTGCGGTTACGCTTCCACTAAATCAGCAGTTCTAACTGCTTACTGAGCATGCAGGTACATCTCTATTGGCCAAGAGTGCACATTGGTGTGGAGCATGGGCGAATCATACGCTGTTCAAGCTACTCACGGTGCTGGCGATGTTGACGCAGTACTGACTGCTGTATTTTCCAACCAAATGGCGCGCCCATCACTGAGGAGGTTTATTCCACCAAAGCGATCACCGGTCAGCAACTGGAAGCAACTGTCCGTTCATTCATTGTGCACATCACACATTACGTGTACTCATACAACACTAAGTCACAATGCAGCTTGGACTGGCAGTGGGCATCGTGGATGCTACACGGGAGTCAGATGGCAACAAGCAGGACTTCATCATGTACGCTGATGACGAAGCTTTGGTGGGCTTCTTGTGGGGTGCACTCACACCACAACTCCAGCAGTTTCTCAACAACGACAAGATTGTGATCATCAACGGCATGTATTACAAGGATGGAGTGCTGAAGGCTGGCAAGGAGTAAGACAACTTCAATGATGTCGTGCATCGTTTTAACATACTGCTCTATCAGCAGTGCTGCTGATGCTGGCACTTGTTCTTTTCTTTACACGCAGGTCAGCCATCCATGAGATCATGGATCCCGCGCTCGTGGCCATGGTACGCCAAGGAATTGACAGAGACAATGTTCCAACGATGCACGGCATCTCAAAGTGAGTTCATCCTGCACCATGTCACTTTGTTATCCCAAAACAGAGACAGAGTCCTCGGTGTTTAGCAACAATGTTCTGAATGTGCAGGTTCGATTTCACGTGGATGTTCCTGAAGAACAGCAATGTGAACACTTTGCTTGTTCAGACAAGCATGAAGATTGTCGAGATTCGGTACAGCGAACTCACAGAGTGCACACAGACCATGCGAAATGGTATGCCATGCAACTCAGACATCTTCTTCGACTGCTTTGAACAAAAGTACGAGTGCAGCGTCCATGGCCCAATCAACGAAAAGCAAGCTGTCCTCCATGCTGTTCTCCAAGCGGCAGGTCAGTTGTGCAGACATGATGTTTTTGACTCCTTTCCATTCTATGGTCACTCTTCATGAGAAGTGCCTAATAGCCATTCTCCTTCAGAAATGCAGAGGGGTACCCTGAACGGGCCACTATCACTGGTGTGCAAGCACAGATGTTCCTGATGCAAGGCAAGACGCTGAACATGCTTACAGCTGATGACGAGGACACACGCAACAGCGTGATCGCAGAGGCTGAATCAAATGTCAAGGGAATTGTGTTGCGCACAAAGGTACGACCTACACCACAGCACACAACTCATACTTGCATGAACTGCAAACGTGTGTCCTACACTTTCCATGACCAATCCGTGTCCGTTTGTTTCAGATACAAGTGAACAACAGCAGGACTGCGCAACAGACGTATGACCTCTTGGAGGTCCATCCACCACTACGCGCGGACAAGGTGTGTCCATGTTAATGACTATGTGAATTGCACACGATCTAAACGAAAAAACCGTAATAGTGGTTGTGTTCCGCGCTGCAGCGCTGTTTGTCAACACCGCCACACGCATATGTCACAAGCCCACCTGGTTATGGTGACAGCCCAGTCCAGTCAGGCACGGTACGCTATCTGGCTCCATTGTTTGAGCAAGCTCGTACAACTCTGTCATGGCATACTTGTTGTCCCTGTCAACCAATATACGTTTTTCATCTGATTTGCAGGTTGGGACATCACATGATCCAAGCAGCCCACCTGCAACGATGACTGACAGTGGCGCTGAATATCTGTTGTCGCCCGACAAATCGTCATCCGATGTGTCGAGGCATCATGGCTGATCCGACACATTGATGAATACATATCGACACTTCGCTCTTCCAATTACATGCAACACATTTTGACTAACTTTTCAAAAAGGACATACTGTGTTACAATCCACTCGTGACAACATACCGCACATTCATATCTTTCATTGATATGGGTACAAGCAAGATTGTCAACAACAGATCGACCTAACATTTTTCTACATGAGACAAACATGTACTCAACACGATGAATGCAAACCATCACCACGGTGTTTGTGGGTAGAATGTGGAGCAGGGTTTGATAGCACGTGGCATTGGGGTACTATGGGAAATCCACCACCCTTAACAGGAAAGTCCGCCGGGTGACTGGAGGAACCTGTGAAGGACCAATGTACGTCGTGGTCTTGTTCTAGGTTGTGTAGGCACCGCATCTCACAAAGTGTTGTTCTTCACTGTTGGCCGTTCACGTATGCTAGAGGGTAGGCATGATGTGCCGTATGTCGTCGTGGCAGATTTGTTTAGACGTGAATAGGTGTCGTGCTCGTGGACATTCCCGCACGTATGCATGCTACACATCTGACAACCATGAAGATACAAACCGAACACAACACACATTACAGGTAAGCTAGGTAAGGAGGTAAGTGTAATGTTCCATCAATCTTTTCCTGTCGGGATGATGCAAGCAGACATCATTTCCCAACAACCCATCAGAGGTTGCCTTGGAGCGATATTGCTCCATCTTGTATGCACCATATGTGCGGCGTTGTTCCATAACATAGACTCACATGTCAACAATTAGAATCACAAAACAACAGCAGATAGACTGATAACAAGGTAGTGAGGTAAACATGTACATAGGTAGATAGGTAGGTAGGTAGTTAAAGGTCTGGTAATGTAGGAGAAATGCTGCCGAATTTTTTTACGAGGTAGCATGCATTACATGCACAACATAGCGATATACAGGAGTAAAAATGTATAGAGGTAGGCAGGTAGAAGGGTACCTAAAGTGATACAGGTATAGGGAAAATGCTGCCAAAATTTGTAAGACATAACTTGCGTTCTAGTGACACAAGTTGCAAAGTATTGAGGTGTGGATTACTTCAAAATTAGCACGTGTTAGCATGCAGTACATGCACCAGAGTAGTGCTTATGGAGAGGTGGAAAGGTATAGAGATAGCCAGGTAGAGAGATAGTGAAAGTGATCCAGGTTTAGGGTAAATGCTGCCCAATGTTTCTGGAAAAACACTCATCAGAGGTACAGAGATAACAACTGAATAGACCACATTCACTACACTTTCTGCCAGCACTTTCTCGAGGTTGACCCACGAAAAAGATGACACAAATGTCCGTTCATTGTCGCAAAAATGTCCACATAAATGACCATGTATTCGTTCGAATTACACAAGTACACATTTCATGAAACATATAGGAATTAAAAGAGAACAAAACGAGATCAAAATATTTACAATGTGCTGAAGAAGTGACACCATACATACAAGAATGCATTCCACATTACTTATGCGTCACAATATGTCCACGATTTAACCAACCTCCTTTTCTTTCTATACAAATACGCGGAACAAATTGTGACACTCAAAATGCTGCCCAGTTTTCTGGAAATAACACTCATTAGAAGTACACAATTAACAACTGAATAGACCACATTCACTACACTTTCTGCCAGCCCTTTTTCGAGGTTGACCCACGAAAAAGATGACACAAATTTCTGTTCATTGTAGCAAAAATGTTCACATAAATGGCCATGTAATCATTGAAATCACACAAGTACACATCCCATGAAACATGTAGGAATTAAAAGAGGACAAAAATAAATCAAAATATTTACAATGTGCTGAAAAAGTGTCACCATACATACATCAATGCATTCCACATTACTTATACGTCACAATATGTCGGCGATTTTACCAACCTCCTTTTCTGTCTATACATATACGTGCAATAAATTGTGACATTCAAATCCTCTATTATCGTCTTTTTCCCAAGCTATTTACACCTTCATTTCATGATTTACATTACCACTTTCTGTTTCTGTCCCGGAAACAACACACAACGGTGTTCCGTCCGGCCTCGGAAGGGGCGACCGACCGTCGGTGAGAAAATTGTTCGGCACGAACCAATCATAAAATCGAGATTTCCACAAAGAAAGTGAATGCAATAAGGTTACTATGTAACACAATTACTATGTAACCCAAAAATCCCCTCCTCTACACGACTCCATTTTTTTAAGCACAAGTACCACATCCATGATGTGCGTGTCCTATGGAAATCTCCCCACCCTATCCTACCCTATACACACCTCTTACTAGCACATTCAAGGATAACTACTGCTATCAGAGCACTGAAGGACACTCCCTCACCGCACCCGATCCTTGGGCCACTTCTCTTTGGCACATTGTAACCACTCTTGTACATACACGCGACAGCTTCTGCCGCACCCCGGTTCTCTCTCCATCTCTGTGACTGCGGTCTCATCCGTAGCCCCTGCACCTACGAGGGCTCGTGACCGACCTAAACCTGCGAGCATTGCGACCTGCGGCGACCTCTGTCGCCGTCCCGGTCGTCTCTAACCCTCGATCGCCACTGTTGCTGTCTCATCCGCAGTCTCCGTGCCCACAAGCTACACTCGCTCTAGCGAGACCTGCGGGCATCGGGCCCGCCGGACATCTACCACCGCCCTGGAGCTTGTCTCGTCCACCGTGGCTGCTGCCTCACCTGCAACCCCATTCTGACGTGTGGCCATTGCCCCCCGCAGTGGCATTGGCGAGTGCCCCCGGTCGTGATTGCCGATGCTGTGGCCCCATGTGCCTTGGCATAGTTGTGCTCTGCGGGTGCCACAATTTGCAGTGCTGCCTAACCGCATCCACACACTGCGGTGACCCTCCTCGACCCTCCGCATCTTCTGCAGCCGCCACATTCCGGGCTGCTCCCCGCGGCCACCATGTCGACACATTCGATTCGCAACCACTTGACAGGCCCCCTGACACCAAGTTCGACTCGCCCCGTACCTCTGCCAGGGAGACAACACGTGAGGCGGGACTGCAGGGGGAGGAGTGAACCGTGTGGGATGCACCCTCCTCTTCCGACGATCCCGACATCCTGCTATGGTTGTGCATGCTATCCTCCAACTACTGGCGTGACGATATGACATGCTAAGTAGAGCAGCAAGATCGTGAGATTGACCGACAGGTCAACAGTGCCGACAACCTGCTCACCACACAGACACCACCACCAGGTATGCAACCCATCGGACCAAACCCTCTCCAAGACTGTCTTCCTGCTGCTAGCCCTGCTGCTAAGGCCTCATTGACTCACGAGGGCCCCAGCCGTTTCCCGGATCTTTCGTCTTGCTCTGACCCATCAGCCTTCCTATTGTTTTCCTTGACGCGGCCACTGGTGCAGCCGCCACTTTCTCTGCAACCGCACGGGATAGTGGGGCTCCGATGCACACAGCAGTCGACAGAGAAACAGCAACATACTCTGAGGCCGCGGACCCTCCTAGACACTGCCGCCGCCAACGTCACCACACAGGTGACGGTGGCCTCTTGAGTCGTGGCCACTGCCGTATCTACTGTAGTAGATGCAATGTCTAGTGCTGTCAGCTCCATTCATGCCTTCACCGAAGCCATTGTTCTTACACCGACGGGTTCGGCCTGCTCTCTCACTCATCACGCCACCACAACCGTCTTCATCACGTCTGTTTCAGTAGCCGTGGCAGGAACCACAGTCATAGGCCTTCTTTGCCTCATGTGTTCCATCTCTGTGTGGGTGGCGGTGTTGGCATCCTTGGCCGCAACAGTAGTTCTGCCACGCTTCTCCCTACTACCGTGACGTTAGTCAGGTGCACACCTACGCTTCCCTCTCTTCCCTATGTGTACTTGCATTCCGCTCCCCCTCCCCTTCACTGCTCTTCATTGTTCTAAGTACAAGGCAAAGACGTCGAGCAAGGGCCATAGGCGGTCAGGAGTGGAAATCATACTAGTGTGCAAGGCATTCACACTAGGGTCAAAGGCAGTAGATCCAGAGGAGGTTGAGCGAGTAGTAGGTGTTGTAGGGGCGGCAGCGACAGGCACGGCATGCATGTATGAGAGAACAAGTGCAGCAGCCTCATCAATTAACCGTGAGCGGTCATCTTCTTGTGCCTTAAGGAAATTCTTAACAGTGTTCTGGGCTTTGCGAGCGACACAAAGTACACGTTGCAACTCTACGATGGCTGACTTGTCGTCACGTAGTATGGTGATGACGGTCACCCTGTCCGATTTCTTTTGGAAGATTTTCCCCTGTCCCAGTGGGCGTGGAAAATTCCAAAGTGATTATAGCATGGTCTTTTCCGCGCTACACAACAGCCGGATCCCAAGGAAGCACCCCAGGAACAACAATAGAAGAAGAAGGGCAACAGAGCAAGGGACAGGAAAGCGGAAGTGGAAGTAGTAGCGTACTAGGTAAGTCAGGGAGTGGCGGTGAAGAGTGGCATCACAGCGGCAGCTGTCCACTGCTGAGATGATGGAGAAAGAAGAGACCAGAGGCGCCACCAGGAAAAAGCCACCAGAGAGCTTTGTTGCCCCCAGGGTAGAAATTTCAACGAACACAGGAAATGAGGGCTGCAACGTGGGTACAGACGACAGACTGGTCTGCTGACGCTACCGCAGCTGCTGCTGCTATGCTACCTGGATGGCGGATGCTGTCAAGGCCGTAGCAGAGGCTGCCAAGTATGTTGCCGAAGCCACTGTCAACCCGCCTGAGGCAAACAGTCTAAAAACGGAGTACAGTGACATCCGCCGACCGCTCATAGCATTTCAGCTATGAGAAGATATCCCCCTCAGGATCGTGTTTCCACACTGTTTAGCTCACAAAGCTTGTCCCTTCCGTGGCCTCTCGGTTCCCCCTTTTAGCTTGTCCCAAGTCTTTTATATCTGCCCTTGGTTGGCCAACTTATGCCTTAGTTTTCAGCACAAGTCTCAAGGGTAAGAAGTGGATAAGAAATCACATGCAAGTGACATGTACTTATAGTCCTACAGCCGGCTCTGGAAATGTGCGCGCAGTGGCTCCTTGGAGGGCCACTCACAGGACAGTGCTGGGCCACCTCACCAGTCCGCCACGTCATGCATCATGTGACCGCCAAGTGGCATCTTCCACTGGAAGCATCCTAGAAGCTTCCTCTCATTCTTTGGGTCACAAAGAAAATTGCCCCTACCAGGGTTGGAAGCCGTGACCTCACGACTCTAACTCTGGAGCGCAAACCATTGCGCTTAATAGGCATGTCGCACTTAGCGTCTACCGGCTACACTATCAGGACTAGACGTAGGGGACTTACTCCATAGGAGCAGTGCATGCCTACACTTGGCCCAAGTACAGCAGTGGTCAAGGGGCACCACAAAATGACAAACTCTCCCTTGCACCTCTGCCCATCTGCTGTGTTCTCTCCAGTTGTCTTGGCTTTCATTCTTCATCCGTTGCGTTGACCATAGCGATCCCTTGAGTACCTGTAGAGTGCAAGTCGCTATCAAGCACCTTTGTCATGCAATCTGCAAGCATCTTCTTCGTCTTCACGAACTCCAGGTCCACAATCTCCTTGGCAACAAGATCGCGCGAGTAGTGGTACCTGATGTCAATGTGCTTCGTGCGCCGGGAGATGACATCATCCTATGCCATTGCCATGGCACTCTTGTTGTCGATGCGGACCACCGTTGCTTCTTTCTGTGGCACTTTCATCTCAGCAAGCAAACTACGTAGCCACTGTGTCTCCTTGCATACTTCTGACAAAGCGATGTACTCTGCCTCAGCGGTAGAGAGGGAGACACAGTCTTGCTTTCTGCTTGCCCAAGAGACTGTACCACCGTTCAAGAGGCACACGAAGTCTGAGGTGGACTTTCTGTCATCGATTCTTCCTCCCCAGTCGGCGTCCGTGTAGCACACAAGTCACAGCGGGTCAGATCCCTCTTGGCCTCCAAACTCGAGTCCCATGTGTCGTGTCTTCTGCAGATAGCGCATGATGCGCTTGACTGCTTGCCAGTGCTGTGGCCCTGGATTGGCCACAAACCTACTCACTTGTCCCACAGCATAGCAGATATCAGGGCATGTTCCAAACATGGCATACATGAGGCTGCCAACAGCAGACTGGTAGGGAATGTTCTCCATCTCACGTCGTTCTGCTTCTGTGCTGGGGCTCATGGAGGAGGAGAGCTTGATGTCTGTTGTCATGGGCGTGCTGATGGATTTGCAATCCTCCATGTTGTAGCGCTTCAAGACCTCCATGATGTACTTCGTCTGGTTCAATTCGATGGTACCTGCTGCTCGGTTGCGGTGGATGGCGATCCCGAGGTAGTACTCGAGAGGACCCATGTCCTTCATCTTGAACCTGTTGCTGAGGTTTGTCTTCAGCTCATTCAGCAGCTCGACGGAAGACGAGCAGATGATGAGATAATCCACATACAGTGCAACCAGCATCAGACCTTGCTCATCCTCTCGCACGTAGACACCAGGGTCATTCTGGCAGTGCGCGAAAGCAAGTCCGGCCATGAAACCGTCCATCTCCTTGTACCACATCCTTGGGGCCTGTTTCAACCCGTAGAGCGCTTTGATGAGTTTGCACACCTTGCCCTCTGGAGCCTTAACTCCCTCAGGCACCTCCATCAACACCTCTTTGTCCAGCTTCCCGTAAAGGAAAGCTGTCTTGACGTCCATCTGGTGGATCTCCAAGTCCTTGGCAGCAGCAGTGGCTAGTATGGATCTGAGAGAGGCAAAGGTGACGACAGGCGCAAAGGTCTCCTTATACTCTGAGCCTGCGCGCTGGGAGAATCCCTTCGCCACAACTCTCGCCTTGTATTTGTCGATTGTGCCATCCTGCTTCAGCTTTTTCCGAAGAACCCACTTCGACCCCACCACGTGCGCGTTTGGGGGCCTGTCCACCAGAACCCATATCTCATTTTCTTCAATGGACGTGAGCTCGCTGTCCACTGCATCCTTCCACTTGGCCGCATCTGGCCTTGTCAAAGTGTCCGCCACTATCACAGGCTCTCCCTGAGCCAAGCACGACCAGCTGAGTCCGGTCCATGTGCCGCTGTCAGCATCGTACTGTTTTGTGGCTTTCTTTTGACGCGTGCTCCACCAAACTGTTCCTACTGGTGGTTCCTTGTCTTGTTGCTGCTGGTGCTACTGCTGCTGCTGCTGCTGCTGTTGAGATGATACTTGCTACCTTGGTGATTCATTGTCAGAGGAAGAGCCACTGGCCTCAGAGTTGGAATCAGAAGCCTCGGACGACTCCGACTCAGTGTTAGAGTCCGTCGCTGTGTCAGCCTGTACAGCCGCTCTCCTTGCAGCACCACCCCCTTGATTGACTTGCACAATTTTCCAGTTGTCAGGTGCTTGATCACCTGACTCAAGCAGTACGACCCACTCTCCCGTTTTGGGAGCGTGGACCGGACCCAGCACCTCTCCCTTTGCAAGCGTCCTCTCATCGAACTCAACGTCTCGGCTTCGGATGAGCTTTCTAGTAGTCTGGTCCCACAGCCTGTACGCCTTGTGTGCGGTGTTGTAGCCGACCATGACGCACTTGCGGGCACGAGCATCCAACTTCCCACTCCCTTCGCCTGCTTGGACCTTTACCCAGGAAGTGCAGCCGAAGACCTTCAAATGTGAGGCATCCGGCTTCTTTCCCGACCACACCTCCTGTGGCGTCTTGAGTTGCTTCTCTTGCTGCTTCTTGCCCCGCCTACAAAGTGCAGCTGCAGTGGTAAGGTTCACGAGGTAGCAGGCCGTCCTTGCAACTTCCGTCTAGAAGCGAGGTGGAAGTTTAGCGTCGAAGAGCATGTTTTGCGTCATGCCGAGGATGTTCTGGTTCATGCGCTCGGCAACGCCATTGCTCTGCGGGGTGTAGGGCATCATGGTCTGGTGGTTGATCCCGTGTTGGTTCAACCAACCCTTGCACGCCTCGTACTCACCACCGTTGTCACTGCGCAGCGCCTTGACCTTCTTCTCAGTCTTCCGCTCCACCATGGCGACAAACTCTTGCAGCTTCTGGCGTCAGTGCCAGAGTCGAGCGCGAACGCTCCTGGCTTGAGCAGCGCCGCTCCCTTGGTCGTGGGCACGCTCTCAGCCATCATGTTGGTAAGTTCTTTCTTACCCTTTCCTCCGCCTTCGTTCTTGCCACCCTTGCCTCCGTCTTCCTTCTTGGGAGCCCTACACTCCCGTGCCCAGTACCCAGGCTTGCCACAGTTGTGGCACTTCCCAGGACGCTTTGAACCCTTTCAATCGCCACCATTGCCTTTTCCCCCATTGCCACCGCTTCCGCTGTTGCTCTGACCAGAAGAACAGTTGTTGCTGCTGCGACCATCATACCGAGTGGCATAGGCTGAGATGTTGGCCTCACTGCCGCTGCGATGCATGGCCTCATTGTGTACGTACTCAGACACTGCCTCATACGTCAGCTCCTCCTCCTTCCAACCGCCCAAGACAGTGATCACAGGACCCCAGCTTTCAGGTAGCGCCATGATGAGAATCATGGCCTGCATGTTGGTGTCGATTTTCCAGTTCATCTGGGTCACTTGTTGCAGCAAACCTTCAAACTGCAACAGGAAGTCCGGAATCGACTCTCCCTCGCTCACTCTCATCCCAATCAGCTTTTGAAGGATGAAGAGACGATTAGCCAGAGACGTTGACTGGTGCACACGTGCAAGCTTTTCATAAGCCTTCGATGCATGTGTGATGCCGTGGAGATGGGCATGATGTGACTCATGCACTGATGTCACAAGGATGGCTAGCGCCAGCTCGTTTTTGGCGCTCCATGCTTCATACCCAAGGTCATCTTTTGGTGGTTCAACCTCTTCTCCAAGGAACATCTTCAAGTAGCCGCGCACTCTCATGACAATCTCAAACTGCCATTTCCACAAGGGAAATTGTGAACCTTCCCCTATGAACTTTGTCATGCCACCATTGATCTGCTCAAGACTGAGCGTTGTAGGTGGCGTCGTCATCCTGCTACTCTGCTACTCTACTTCTCTGCTTCGTTGAGGCCGATGTAGGCTGATGTAGGCTGTTGTCTGCTACCGATTTGGAAGGTGCAGATCCGTTACTTACCCCTCCAGCCGATGGCCCCTACCTACGGTGGAGGAAGTGCTCCCACAGACACGAGGTCGTACCCACAAGGGCAGAGCTTGTCTCGTTAGGACTCGAGGGTCATACCCACAAGGGCAGAGCGTGGCCTCGTTCCTTTTCCGTGGAGAGCGGTTTAGACCACGAGCCGAACTCGTGTCTGTCCTCTCACACTTGTACGTACCTTATGCCTAGGTAGGCCGACGATGGAGCAGATGGAGCTAAGTCTTCAACGCCGCGAGTCTTGGATGCTGATGAACCTGCCACTTGAGCGGAGGGTTTGCAAAGGTCACTGATCAGTGTGGGCCCATAACCCTTTGTCAACCCGCCTGAGGCAAACGGTCTAAAAACGGAGTACAGTGACATCCGCCGACCGCTCATAGCATTTCAGCTATGAGAAGATATCCCCCTCAGGATCGTGTTTCCACACTGTTCAGCTCACAAAGCTTGTCCCTTCCGTGGCCTCTCGGTTCCCCCTTTTAGCTTGTCCCAAGTCTTTTAAATCTACCCTTGGTTGGCCAACTTATGCCTTAGTTTTCAGCACAAGTCTCAAGGGTAAGAAGTGGATAAGAAATCACATGTAAGTGACATGTACTTATAGTCCTACAGCCGGCTCTGGAAATGTGCGCGCAGTGGCTCCTTGGAGGGCCACTCACAGGGCAGTGCTGGGCCAACTCACCAGTCCGCCACGTCATGCGCCATGTGACCGCCAAGTGGCATCTTCCACTGGAAGCATCCTAGAAGCTTCCTCTCATTCTTTGGGTCACAAAGAAAATTGCTCCTGCCAGGGGTTGAAGCCGTGACCTCATGACTCTAACTCTGGAGCGCTAACCATTGCACTTAATAGGCATGTCGCAGTTAGCGTCTACCGGCTAGACTATCAGGACTAGATGTAGGGGACGTACTCCATAGGAGCAGTGCATGCCTACACTTGGCCCACGTACAGCAGTGGTCAAGGGGCACCACAAAATGACAGCCACTACCGTTTCAGCTTCTACAAGATGTGTGGCAAGATCTGCTGTTGTTGCGGCTATCGGTCCAAGTGCCACTGCAGCTTTAGCATAGGCCTCAGTGGCATGGCCTGCCGACGTGGCAGTGGGTGCATTTGCTGCATGAATGGCTGTTGCAAAGGTGGCGGATACTAAGGCTGCTTCGTCAATCATATCCACAACCACCTCACGAAGAGCAAGTGTGTATTGAACTATGGTGAGGCGTACCTCCTCGTCAGCATGAGCATCCAAGTCTGCAGCCGCTGCACTGTCGGGGTTGCGGTTGTTGCGGCTGTTGACTAGGGGGAGGGGGCTACCGTCGGTGGTGCGGCCCTCAGCGGCGTTGTGGATCGAATGTTGGGAGTGTTGCACCACCGGGCGTGACGCAACGACTCACACTATTTGTAGTAGGTACCGACGGGGCCCGTCCCGGACTCCTCCGACAGTGCCAGCATTGCAGATGAGCATCAGCTTCTACAGTTGTGCATGACCGTTGTAGCCATTTGTGGAACACTGCTGCGTAGGCCAGGGCTCTCCCACCTTGCAGTTGCAGCTGTGAATCTGCTTCAAGGCAGCACAGGTCATTGCTGTTTTAGTGATGTGGCAGCCGCTGCTCCTGTTGCAAGGTCATTCATAGGGTTGGCAACGTCGTCGCTGCTGCTGTTATGTCCACACTGTGGCTGCAGCTGTTAGGGGGGGGAGCTGTTGTTGCTGCTCAAAGGACGCGGGTGTTGATGCCTCGTAGCGCCAGTACAGATAATTGTGCTTTTTCTAATGCCTGCAGTTGCATGCTTTGGTAGCTGGCTTACATTGCCACTGCTGTGTGCTGAATTTGGATGAAATGGTGCGCTGCAACCGTTGTGTCCGGTGAGGGCACGGCCATCCATGCTCGGCTGCTGCAGCAACGGGGGCGGCATAGACCACTCTGGCCTGTGCAATGTGCAGATTGCCACCCCTCTCCAATAAAAATGTTGCTTATTAAGCGCCACGGGTGTGGCTGCTAGGGCTGCACCTGTAGTAAGAGATGCTGTGGCAGGTGCGTACGGAGAAAATGCACCTTGCCGTCCCAGCAAAACAGCTGTGGCAGCATTGCTTGAAGTTGTGGTGGCGTAGGCTGAGGTTAGGCACTGCAGCCGGTCTAGGTCTGTTGTCCTGCAGTGTAAAGTGCAAGTGCAGCCATCCATGCTAGGCTGATGTAGCAATTGGGGTGGCATGGACCACCCCTACCTGCAGAACATGCAGGTTGCTGCCCAACATCCCTCCCCCCCCCCCCCCCCCCCCCC
>SZWC01006205.1:132622-143716 GCA_023375785.1 Penium margaritaceum
CCCCCCCCCCCCCCCCCCCCCCCAAGTGGTGCAGGTTAAACACCATGTATGTAGCTGCCAGGCGGACACCTGCTGTTGCAGATGATATGGCAGGTGCGTGTGGAGGCAATATTCCTCACTTCTGCAGAAAAACAGCCGTGGCAGCATTAGAAAAGGTGGTGGCGGTGGCAGCTGCCACGGTGCATATTGCATGACAAGACTTCAAAGAGCCATTACCTTTTTCTTGCGTGAGGTCCCTGCTCCCTGCTATGTTACAAGTAGGAGGTGCTGGAGTGTGGGGAGACAGCTAAGAGGCTTAGTACGTATGCGTGTAGCTATGACACGGTAGACACCATGAGCGGAGAGCTTGCGCAAGGTTTTTTTCCACGAGTTAACAGGAACAAAGGGCAAGAGAAGCCAAGAAGAGTATGCTCCTCCACAACTGGGTTGGCCGCAAGTCCACCTGTGATCGTGGGGCTTGCTCGCGCCTAGACTCAAGCCACACACACTCCCTATAACCTTCAATTCCATGAGTGGGCTTCCGGAGGAAAACGGAAGCATTCTGCCTTGGAGGTCACACCTGGGCTAGCTGTATACTCCAAGAAAGCCCCCTCCTCCTGACATAAAACCGCACAAGCATCACTGAATGTAATCAGGTATGAGATCTCGAGTAACGCGACCATGCAGCCTGCAAAATGTTGCTCTGCTGCTCAATCCGGATCATGCCCAGCCTGTCTGCCAGCAGCTCCTCCAATGCTCTGTCTCCTGGTGCCTCTGCAAAGGCTGCTGACGCAGCACCTGTAAAGGCCACGTCAGCAATGTCGTCGAGTCAAAAGTCAGTCACCTGCAGAAGTGATGTGGGTGCAGAAAGCCCAGAGGTCACCGTGTGTCCAGGAAGTACAACATGTCCAACCTACAGTGCTGAATTTCACCTACTGTGCATTTAACTTCTACATGAGATTTCACATTTTTCAGATGGCTCTCCATTCTTTCAACTGCGTTCAGAGTTGTGCGCAAAATGATAGTTGAGGAATAAATGGTTAGCGTAAGTCTTCCGTGTGTGCAACCTGCTTTTGTAGATGTGCCTGTCGCCAATGTCAGTTTCAGTCTTCCTTTGACAGACACAGCTATCAACCTATTTTTCTCCACACTCGTCTGTTTTGTGCACCGTCTATCGGGGTGGATTCTTTGTGTTACTGGTTTTGCAGCTGAGTGAGGGAATACATGTTCTGAAATATTCTCAATGTGTGGCGGCCATTGGGCTCACGCGTGATTGAGGTCCTCACACTACACAGGGGAGCAGGTCATGGTGGAGCGGACACTGACTCGAGTGACGGTGAAAACGCGGGCATGCAAGGGACATGAACTCGCAAGGCAGTCATGGGTGTGGGATCAGGGTGCAGATGTTGGGGCAAGGTCAAGCACGGATGCAAATGAAAGTGCGGAATCACTCACGGGCATGAAGGCAGGCGAGGGCATAGACGCGGATCCAGGCATGGGCTTAGATACTGCCGCAGGGCCACGAACAAGTCTAGGTACAAGCGTAGGCATAGAGAGGCCCAAAGAGCACACAGGTGCAATGGTCACAATGGCGTCATTCATGGTCAGTTGTCCCAAAAATGCAGACTGGTCGACTAGTGTACAGAATGTAATCACATGTAAGGAAAAATTTTAAGAAGATTCATTGGAACATTCAAATTACTTCTCAGAAGGTTGAGATGTTCATTCAATACACACCCATAAATGTCTACAATGTGGCATGAGACCTTAAGGGAGAAAAACCAAAAAATAGCTTTATTTAAAAGAAGGGAGGAAAACCAAAAAACCAAAAGAAGCTTCATTTAAATGAAAAAGGAAATGTAAATATTCGTATTCAAAGAGGATCATAATTTTCATGTGAAATATTTGACGTTGTATCATTCTCATCTACAGAGAATAATGAGACGTATAATGTTAACAGAATGTGCATATGTGCACATCTACTCCTTTCCTTAAGCACGTATGATCGAAACAAAAAAAATTGTAGGTAGTACCGAGTTTCCTGTCACTTGTTCTGAACCAGCCATTGTTATGCCTGTGAATACATTCACACAGTTTTGAATGGTGCTGAATTATCTTGCAGCCATCACGTTTTTTCCTTTCCACACTGTCCAAAGTTTCAACAGTCACTTTGCAGTCAGTGTCCTGGCAAACTGACTGTGAAGTGACTGTTGAAACTTTGGACAGTGGGGAAAGGAAAAAACGTGATGGCTGCAAAATCAAGTGTGCAGAATTGCTCTGCTCACATTCCGTTTGAGGAGCAAACTCTCATTATCCTCAAAGTTCTGAATGGCTCACGTATTTCTTATGTGCCTTGTTTATCCACAACATCTTCATTGACCATCGTGAGGCCTGCACACAGTAACCTAAAAGAACAATGTTAAGTCTTCCCAATGACCACTCATGAGTGAGGTTATTCAAAACACGAGGAGTACTCGATATTGCAAAAACCACTTTCTTTTGAGAGATGTTTCAGCTTACATGCAGGAAGTTGTTTCATAATGGATGGAAAGCTGGATGTAGAAAGCCCACAATCAGATAGATTCTCCATTTTGACGGTGCATTTTGTTGACCTAAGAGAAGAGAGGACATGCAAAAGTATATATTCTATGTTTTCCATCAGATACAGTCTCCAATACACCTCACCAAAACACTTTTACACTTGGGAGGGAGGGGGGCTCGATGTCCATCTTCCCTCCCCCCTCCTAAAGTAGAAAGTGTATCGTGGCAAGGTCTTGGGGAGTGTAGAAGGGGTGCTGAGGTGGGGCTAAATACTACTACACATGTGTATTTTCTGGTAAAATGTATAGAAAGAACCTTGTGTGTGTTCTTCGGTGTGTACGGTACACTCCCCACTTCATCAACCCAGTACACTTGGGGTGTTTGGTGGAGGGGGATGGGGAGGGGGGAGGGGAGGGATCGGATAGAGAAGCTTCTAGGAACCTTCCTAACCACTTGCCGTGACACTAGGCGTAAGCGCTAGGTCAGCATGTGACAACGGTCACAAGTTACAGGCAAAAACTGCAAGGGTCTGGGTAGGGACACATACAGAGTGTCAAGAAGCTCAAATCTGAATATAATTGCAGAGGAAAATGACAACTGACAAGATCACAACATAAATACCTGCTGCGGCTCACAGCAAGTGATGATGCGCAGTGTTAGTTTGTCCTAAAACTGGCCAAAAATCACTGTTTTGGCCTTAAACCTGCGCATAGGTATCCGAACGCACCACCGTCAGAGCCTAGAGATGCAGAATCTCGAGCCGGACGCTACAACTGGTCACACGCACAAGTCTGGCATCGATCGGTGGACAGACAATGCAAAACATGCAAATTGGGCTCAAGAGCCAGTCCACCAAGAAAACTCTTGCGCCTGCAGAAAATCAAGAAACGACCCTGACTAGCACTCGGGATGTCGTGGCTGCTGTCTGGCAGCTGCTAGTGCACGGAGCCACCACTCGTCGGTGCCCTGGCGCCAGCTGCATCCGCATCATGGATCACGTCGTCATGCTCTCCAGTAACGGCGCTCCATACCACCAGTACTGGGTATACGGATAATCACCGCCTCATCGCTCCTGATGGGTGGAAGCCACACAAGCCAACACTCCCCCTGGCTGACACAGCCGTCACCACAATGACAAGTTAGGGGCTACACTCACTGTCCTTCATAAACACCAACCATAACACAAGGTCTCCTCGAGACAGTGGTGTAACTCACCAAGTGCCCGGGTCTCGACCGTGCAACACATAATCCACACACGCATGTGCCAAACTTCACACAAGAGATACAAAGAAACAAGGTCTCCTCATAACCCTGGGAACATGTCTCCGGGGTCCGGGTCTCGACCACACCTGCTCGCATACATGGAACATACATACCACATGGAGGCAATGGGTCTCCACGTCACACCGGTACAAGTCACCAGGTGCACGGGTCTCGACCAGCATAACCTCAACCGGAGCATCGTGCCAGACACAAACTAACCACGCTGTCCTCAGAAGGGTGTCAGGCCAAAGCCCACACACCAACACCCCCCCTGGGCTGCAGAGGCTGGCTCCCCCATGGCCACACACCCCTGCAAGACAATAGAAAGGATGANGGAACATGTCTCCGGGGTCCGGGTCTCGACCACACCTGCTCGCATACATGGAACATACATACCACATGGAGGCAATGGGTCTCCACGTCACACCGGTACAAGTCACCAGGTGCACGGGTCTCGACCAGCATAACCTCAACCGGAGCATCGTGCCAGACACAAACTAACCACGCTGTCCTCAGAAGGGTGTCAGGCCAAAGCCCACACACCAACACCCCCCCTGGGCTGCAGAGGCTGGCTCCCCCATGGCCACACACCCCTGCAAGACAGTAGAAAGGATGACAATGATGCTCGTCGGACGTGCTCCCACATAGCCTCACCCCGGAGCGTCGTCATCACTGTCGTCGTCGTCACTACTGTCCTCACCTACTGCTGTGACTGGTGCAGCGCTGAGGGCCTCCTCCAACTGCATCACCTGTTGTATGCCTGCCAGCTGCTGAGCTGCACATCGCCACACGGACACTGCAGTGTCGAGACGTGTGTAGATCTCGTCAAGCTCTACGTCGACTCTCGGCCGAGCGGCTGCATCTGCGACATGTAGGCGGTCAGTCGCGGAACGAACCTGACGGTGGACCTCGATCACGTGCGCGTCGGCCCGAGCCACGGCGTCCTGTAGCCTCACCGCCTCATCGCGTAGGACAGCTGTCGAATCGTCTGTCGCCTGGCCGCCAGCTGCTGGCAGGGTGTCGACACCAGGCAACGTGTCGGAATCTATAGTGTCTGCATCTGCAATGGGTGCTACTACAGAGGCACCGGCTGCTGCTGGCACACCTGTCACTCGGCTGTCGACTCCTGGTCAAACATCGGCCTCCGTCCGTGAATCTGCCTCTGCTGCATCGTCGCCACCATCAGGAGCACATACAGTGTCACGGGGCTCCTCCCAACCACTGGTGCACAATTAATCGTCCACCTGCCGCTGAACGTCCGCCCGTCTCCGACGTGCATCCTGTAAAGACCTCTCAGCTGCCTCGAGACACGTGTGCACATCCTCCACACACTCCTCGGCAGCCTGCCATGCTGGAACATCCGTAGTGTAACAACGGCTGCTGGCCTCCCGTGGCTCGGCCATGAGACCCTGCACGTGTGCCTCCGCTCGAGCCACATCTACCTCTTGCTCGTCGACTGCGGAGCGCAGGCGCTCGGGTACGGGAACTGTAGATCGGACGTGTGTAGGTGTGTCGTCGGCTGGAACCGCCATGGTGTCAGCGATGCCGGCCAGGGCAGCCATGAGCCGGAGGTTTGCAGCTCGCTCTGCATCCTCCACGGCAGATGTGCCTGTAGGGGTGACTGCTGTAGGCTCAGCTGATGTCGTAGGCACAACCGCCACTCGCCTGTCAACAGTGTGGGCCACGGTAGCAGCTGCTCCTGCACGGGCCGTCGTTACTAAAGCATCCACTGATATCACCTCCTCCAACTGTCGGCGCAAGTCCGACCATCTCCACACTGCACCGTGGAATGTCCACTCAGCAGCCTCGAGACGCGTGTACACATCCTCGACGTGTACTGCCGCTAACCGACGACCCGCGGCGTCTGCGGTGCTCCAACGTGTACTCGCTACGCGTAGCTCAAGCGTGAGGTCCTGTAGGTGCCTTTCCGCACGTGCGACTGCATCCTCCTGGTCGCGAAGCGCAGAGTGTAAACGCTTGAGCGCAGGGGCCTGCTCGGCTGATGGTGCATCAGCTACTACTCGAGCTGCATCCTCCGCGACGGCTGCGCCTCCACAAACAGCTACTGCAATGGCACTGGTCATAGCGGAAGTGCTGGCAGCCTCGACGTCTCCTGCCTCTCCGGGTACCCCCTCCGCATGTGTATCTATAATTGCAGATGCTGTGGCTGAGGGAGCGTCTACCCCTACGCAGACTATACAAGCTGCTATAGGAGCAACGACCATCGTGGTGTCTGCACCAACAAGCACGTCCACTGCCGGCATCCTCTCAGTAGCAATGACTGTAACTGCTGCTACTGTCACGACGTCGATGGCTGCCGATACACCCACTACCTGGACGTCTGCTCCACATGTGTCGGCTGTCACCGCCACTGCTACTACTGCCCCATCCACTGCTGCTGCCACACCTGCCTCTGTGGTCGTGGTCTCTGCTACGTCAACTGTAGTCTCCATCTCCATCTCCATCTCTCCGTCTGCCTCCAACTCTGCGTCGGACCACTCGTCCGTCTCCGACTCCACGTCGGACCACTCCTCGGATGTCTCATCCTCACTGAGAGCATCCTGTCGTGAAGCACCGTCTGTCGCATCCCTCCTGCACTCTCCGATGGTCGTCGACGGACACTCCATCCCCCCCTCGACCGACGCATCGGTAGAAGCTGCGAAAGGATGCCGCACCAACCCTGCGACTGGGGACGTGAGAGTCATCTCTGTGCTAACGTCTGCGACTGCTGCTGCCTCCTGGGCACGTCTCGCCAAATGTGCTGTCCGCTGCCTCGCGTGCCGAGTGCGAGCGCGACGACGCCGAGCTGAAGGGACTACCACAGAAGCGGAGGGGTCAACGGTCGGGATGACTCCAACTGACTCCAGGACAGAGCGGAGGGCATTAGATGTGGAGCTAAGGTCGGGAGGTGTGGCATGGTCAGGTGATGACACTGATGGAGGTGAGGATGGCGAGGAGGAAGAAAGGGGTGTGTGAAGCGGCACGGTGGCAACAGCCCGCTCAGAGACCACATGGTCTGTGAGCTGTTGCACCATGCGCTTCAGACCCTGGAGCTCGGCGTACAACACCGCCATAGCTCCACTGAGGGGCGCGACTGTATCAGCTGATGTATCGGAGTCGGATGGTGGAGTAGGGCGGGACCGTAACCAGGGCGGTCGCCACCCAGCAGGGCGCTGGCAACACTGGCGCCAGCCATGGTGTCGGTCGCCGCAAAAGTAGCAGGCAAAGCCGTTGGACGCCTGGGGCGTGTGCCACGGCTGCAACTTCCACTGCGCTCGTGGCGCCTGCTACACCTGCACTGCCGGTGCCAGCCAAGCCACCGGCTGCGCCCCTTGCCACGCCGGTGTGCTCATCTCAGGAGCCTGGCGTGGGTGAGTGTATAAGACACTCGCTCCCCCTGGCACAAGGCCACAGGGGGAACCGGGCGATTAAATCACAATGTCTCAGATGTGCTATGACGCCGTCACGAGGAAGGCCACCACCACGCCGGTGGTACGTAGGTGTCCGACTGCTACGCGTCTATCGCGCGGTTGCCGTGCGACCTCAAGTCGCCTTCGGTGCTGCTGTTGCTACGTCTGCTGCTGCTGCTCCAGTCGCCGTCGTCAGCCGACGACTATGGCCTCAGACCACCTTCACCGCTGCTACTACTGCCGCGTCTCACGCGGCCGTTGCTGCTGCTGCGATTGCCGTCGTTTGCCGACGGCGAGTTAGTGCACCAACGCGTGAGTGCACCCGGTTTTTTTTCTTTTTTTTTTTTGTTCACCCTTTTTTTTTCTAGGTACCACCTCCTCGGGTGCCCCTTTTGGGGTTGTCCTGGGGTGGTCCACTCGGGGACCCCCCCTTGTCCTCTCCCCCTCCTTCCTTCCCTTTTTTTTTGGGTTACATAGTAACCGTATTGCATTCACTTTTCTTGAAAAAAATCCGATTTTATGATTGGTCTGTCCGCACCAATTTCTTTGCCGATGGTTGGTAGGACTTCTTAGTATGGACGGAACACCCTTGTGAGGTGTTCCCGGGTCAAATTTGGAAAGTAGTGATGTACATGATGAATTGAGGGTGTAAATAGATGGGAAAAAATTCGGAATGCCGGAGATGAGTTTCATAACTTATTTTGTGTATCTAAACATACACAAAGTGTGTCCTTCTAAACCATGAGCATATTTTGAGGTATAGTAAAAGTGGAATGAATTCATTTAGTTTTCTTTCCTATTTTTTAGTTTTATTTCCTCTTTTGTTTAGTTTAATTTCCTATTTTCGGGTAAACAGGAAGAATTTTGTTTTCATTTTCGTCCTTTTCACTCTTATATGTTTTGTTTAATGTTTAGTTGGGTCATTTGAGCTCAAACAGCGAAACAAAAAAGGCATGTGACATGCCCGGGTCTGAAATGCAATGTGGTTACCTAGACTTCATCAATAATGGTATACAGCACATGAATGTGTTTCTTGGAGGTTTTTTTCCATGGATGGCATGGAAAAAAAATGTCAACACCTTTTTTGTGGGGCAATCTTGGGGAAATTTTGACAACAAGGGCAATGGAAGTGGAGTATTTTCACTACATTTCTGTTTTTATACGTCAACACATTTCATCTCTAAATCGATAATACTTTTGTAATGTTTCCTCTACACCTACCATTCTTTAGGACCCTTCAGTTGTTTACTTGTATATGTTTTCACATGTGTACCTCGTTACTTGTGTACCTCTAATTAATGCTACCTCAAAATCCTTTTGGCAATATTTCCCCAACACATGAAACACTTTTTCTACCTTTCTCTTTGTCTACTTGTCTACCTTTTTACTTATCTACTTTGTTAACATTCTACTTTGCTATCTGTGTACCTCTAACGCAAACTATGTAGAAATTTGGAAAAAATCATCCCCACACCTGGATCACTTCAATTATCTCTCTTCTTGCCTATTTCTATACCCTTTCACCTCTCTATATCACTATTGTTTTGCATGTAATGCATACTACATCAAGAAAACTTTGGCAACATTTAACCAACACCTGAAGAACTTTACCTCCCTACTTATCTACCTATCTACATTTTTACCTCAGCACCTTGTTATCTGTCTATCTGTTGCTGGTTCGTGTCTCTATTCGTTCAAGTGTGGACCTATGTTATGGAACTATACCGCCCATATGGTGCGTACAAGATGGAGCAGTTTAGCTACAAGATAACCTCTGATGGGTTGTTGGGAAATGATGTCTCTTTGCATCATCCCGACAGGAAAAGAACAATGGAACATCACACTTACCTCCTTACCTTACTTACCTATGATGTCTGTTGTGATGGGTTTGCACCTCCAAAGTCGTCTGATGTACATTCGTCGTCATGAAATTTTTGTGTTCATATTGAGGAATGTCAATGTTGTCAAAATTATGCAGTCAGCTGTCGAGGCACGATTGTGACTTTGCACGATACGCATTGTTGGATGTCAGGTTGACATTGTCGAAGAAGTGTAAAATTATTGTTCCATACCAAAAATGCGTGCCGAGTGTACGATGGAGAAATGCTCGTGAAAAGGACACATATGCACAGTGTGACTAATCTGACACCACGACTTATTACTTAGACCACGACGAACAAGTCAAAGCATGCCTAGACAACAGAACACAATCACGGCCATCGATGAAGAAAAGTGCGACGCTACAAATGCAGACTTCACATCCCGTCACAAGAACCAAGACTGCCTTGATCCTCCGCAGGTTCACCAGCCCAACCGTGGTACAATGACACACTCTGGTTGGGTAGCTCCCCATTGTACCCCAATGCCATGCGCTATCGACCCTATCTCACATCCTACTCACAAAGAAGGTGCAAAAGTGTCATAACGCACAACGTACCTTGTGGAAGATACCGAACGTTGTCATGACATGTCATATATGACCAATCACCTCACCCCTGAAATGGTGTATTGACAAGTGTATTGGGAAGTGAACATATTAGTGAACATTGACTTCTAACAAAAATTAGAACATAGTACACGTAATCCATGAAAATTAGCCCCTTACATAAGAAATGTATACCCGGGCCCTAGAAACATGAACTGATGTTGATGTTTTCTAAAAAATGTTTGCACGTAGGAATACACTTTTTGATACACCAATTGTTGAGTGTATGAATTTAGGGTGATTAACCATAACTCTGACATGTGTCTGTCTGTGGCTGTCGTCGCATGCAAGGGGAAAATTAACGGTTAGAAAAAAAACAGTTTGTTTAAACACGGCCGTAAAATAAGGCCGTTGGATTGAAGAAAAGGCGATGCAATTTTGTTCTATGATTGAAAATTTAAAAAATATTTTCCCTCGCAAACTTTCATTTATGTGGAGATGTAGGGGTGGGACGCCACTTCTTTCCGCATAAATTGTTTGTTCACACTTTAAAACTATATATTGCATGCACGAAAATTGTCATATTGAACATTATTAAAAGTTTAACAATAAAAAACAGTATGTTGCGGCCGAAACATTCACTCACCGTACAAATGGCCCATCTGTTTCAACAAAACGCCATAATTTTGTTCTCTGATTGCATGACTTTCACTTTGCGGGATACAAATGTTTGGCCGTCTTGTCGACTTTGTCGAGAGTTCTTACAACTCTCGTTCCGTACTGAACAGTTGTGCTGAGTGTGCTATGGAGAAATGCCCATGAAAATGGCATCTATGAACAGTGCGACTAAGCTGACCCCACGACGTATTACTTGGACCACGACGAACAAGTCACGGCATGCCTCGACAACAAAACACAAGCACGGCCATCGATGAAGGACAGTGCGAAGCTACAGATGCAGACTTCACTGCCCTTCACAAGAAACAAGACTGTGTTGATCCTCCGCAGGTTCACCGGCCCAACCGTGGTACAATGACACACTCTAGATGGGTAGCACCCCATTGTACCCCAACGCCACGCGGTAGCGACCCTATCTCACATCCTAGACACAAACAATGGAGATGCAGGGGTGAGATGACACTTATCCTCGTATAACTTGACTTAACACACCCAGAAACCATATATTGCATGCACCAAAGCTGCCATAAAAAACATAAAATGAAATTTTTTAATGAAAAATTGAAAAAATGGTATTTTGCAGCAGATAAATTTGCTCACCATCACATTCGCCAGTTTGTTTCAATAAAATGCCGTAATATTGTTCGTCGGTCTTATGGCTTTCACTTGTACGATACAAATGTTTGACCACACACACACATACACACACACACACACACACACACACACACACACACACACACACACACACACACACACACACACACACACACACACACACACACACACACACACACA
>SZWC01006206.1:11624-22159 GCA_023375785.1 Penium margaritaceum
GGGGATTTGAAATTTTCATCATAGTAAACTGTGGACAACGGGCTAGATATGGGCCAAGGGGGGAGATTGGCATAGTCAATTGGTATGGTTGGACAAAGCAAAACCCATCTTTCTAGTTGATGGCTCTATGGGAATGTCCCTTGGAAACAAGGCTTTGAAAACTTATTTCTCCTTGAATGTTAAAATTCAATGGAACTCAAAACTAGCCCCCATTTGCGAGGAGCCACATGGTGCTAATTATGCAACAGATCCAATTACTATTGATGCCACCAAAAAGGCTGTTGAGGAACGGCCATTTTCTTCATCCAATCCCATCTTCCCGTCTGGGACCATTCTTGGGACGCGTGGATGCTTCACCTATCAGCATGAAACTGATAAAATGCGTAGAAGCTTCCTAGCAACACGGCCGCTGACCGGGCGTCAGTGCCTAGTCAGACGGTGACGACAATCACAGGTCGTACACACAACGGCAAGGGTTTGGCTAGGAGACCCAAGTCTGTTGGTTTTTTCGTATCTCTCATTGTGCTCTGTTGTGTCCTCCCGGCTTCTGTACATCGGCGTGCAGATGACTGACGGCGAGACTCGACGCCGATGGAGTGTCGTCCGGTGGAGCCAACGCACGCTGAGGTCTTCACGCAGTTCGCTGGAGCCTCCTCTCTCAGGCGACACGCTCAGCTCCATCGGCAGGCCTCCTCGGCGATCGTGCTGCCGGCGGTCATTGACACCGCATTTGCTGCTTGCATGCATCCAGCGCGTCCCATTGCGTCTGCATCGTCATGCACTGCCTAGGGTCCCAGTTGCAGGTTGCATGGCCCTGTTTGGCAGCATAAACCGTTGTGGGCACTATCTGGGTTTAGGCTGCCATAACTCCTTGCTACTATTTTTCTAGCAGATTCTGACCGCACGGCTGCGTTTACAGCGGCGGTATTATGGTATGGTCCAGTTTTCAGGCAAAACGGACGACGCCCGGGTTTTGGGCTGTCGGCTGCCTGGCAGGCCTCACCGAGAAAACCTGCCAGCCTGAACTGAGCTATTTTCTGATTGGCTGTTGAACTGAGTAAGAAGCTCTACAAAGCTGGGGGGGGCCTAGAACTTGGAGGGGTCTCCCATTGTTGTTCATTCTTCATTCCTAATCAGTCATTGTCAGTTTTCAGCTGCTTTCTGGCGCTAACTCTGGCGCGCGCGTTTCTGAGTAACAAAACCCAGAGCCTCCAGACTTAGACTCTAGAGCAGCAGACTGAGGGGGCAGTTGACCTAAGCAACGAGCGTGGAAGCCCGCACGCTGCATCAACAACGCTGCTGCCCCAACACGCTGCATAGTTTCCTTCTTGGTATCAGAGCCAGAGCGTAGCAGCAGCAGCAGAAGACTGGCGAACAGGTGCCAGACAACGCCGGCGGACCCCCATACGCGCCAGTGCAGGGGAAATGCTGCCGGATTTTTTCCGGCAGCATTGACCCTCCTGGTGGCGGCGTCAGCATTTTTCCCACGGCCACTGGGCCAGGGGAAATGCTGCCGAAATTTTCGGCAGCACTGACCCTCACGCGTGACGCGAGGAGGTGAGCGGCAGGCGGCGTCTGACATCTGTGGGCGACGACGCACGCGGCGACGCCACCCAGGTGCAGTGACTGGCACCACCAGCAGCAGCAGGCAGAAGCAGCAACTCGCAGCAGCAGCAGCTCGCAGCAGCAGCAGCAGCTCGCAGCAGCAGCAGCAGCAGCCCGCAGCAGCAGCAGCTCGCAGCAGTAGCGTGCAGCAGCAGCAGCAGCAGCCCGCAGCAGCAGCAGCTTGCAGCAGCAGCAGCAGCGTGCAGCAGCAGCAGCAGCGTGCAGCAGTAGCAGCAGCCCGCAGCAGTAGCAGGCAGAAGCCGCAGCACGCAGTAGCTGCAGCAGCGTGCAGCAGCAGTAGCGGGCTGCAGCAGCTGCTGCAGCGAGCCGCACCAGCCGCCAGCTGCTGCAGCAGCAGCAGCAGCAGCCAGCAGCAGCTGCCAGCCGCGGCTGCTGCTGCCCGCTGCTCGCAGCGAGCGAGCAGCGAGCAGCAGCCCGCTGCTGCCAGCGAGCAGCAGCTCGCTGCTGCTATGCCAGCAGCAGCCCGCTGCTCGCAGCAGGCAGCGGGTTGCTGCCCGCTGTGACAAGAGAAAAAAAAAAGGAGAAAAAAGGCAAAAAAAATTCCCCCACCCCCGCAGCTCGCTGCAGCCGCCTGCAGCTGCAGCGAGCAGCTGCTGCAGCACACAGCAGCTGCAGCAGCATTCAGCTGCAGCAGTGAGCTGCAGCAGCTTGCTACGGCAGCTGCAGCAGCCACAGCAACTGCTGAAGCTCGCAGCACGCGCAGCAGCAGCTGCAGCACCCATAGCAGCAGCAGCAGCAGCAGCACACGGCTGCAGCAGCAGCAGCAACAGCAGCAGCAGCTGCAATAGCAGCAGCAGCAGCAGCAACAGCAGCAGCAGCAGCAGCAGCAACAACAGCAGCAGCAGCAGCAGCAGCAACAGCACCAGCAGCAGCAGCAGCAACAGTAGCAGCAGCAGCATCAGCTGCAGCAACATTAGCACCAACAGCAGCAGAGGCGGTCCCTACACCCGCCGCTGCTGACGTCAGCACCTCTCTGCTGACGTCACCGCTGACATCACTGCTGACGTCACTACTGACATCATCAACAAAAAAAAGGGGGAGGGTGAAAGGGGAAAAGGGGACGGCTAGAGGAGTGGGTAGAGCCCCCACTCCCCCAACCCCTTGTTGAAACCTGAATACAACAAGAAGAAAAAAAAAACAAAGAAAAGGGAAGAGGACACCAAGGCATGGCTGAGAGTCCTGATGAGGGGTCCTCCTCTGATGGGGGGACCCCCACCCCTCCTTTCGTGTAGCGATTGCTGCAGCAGCAGCAGCAGCAGCAGCACCCGCCGCCGCTGCAGCAGCAGCAGCCGCCGCCGCCGCACGACCAACAGCTGCCGCCGCCGCCGCAGCAGAACCAACCGCCGCCGCCATTGCAGCAGCAGCAGCCACCGCCTCTGCAACAGCAGCTGCCGCCGCTGCAGCAGCAGCAGCTGCCGCCTCTATAGCAGCAGCCGCCACCGCCGCTGCAGCAGCAGCCGTCGCCCATCCAGCAGCAGCCGCCGCCGCTGCAACAGCAGCAGCCGCCGCCTCTACAGCAGCAGCCGCCACCGCTGCAGCAGCAGCAGCCGCCGCCCATCCAGCAGCAGCCGCCGCCTCTACAGCAGCAGCCGCCACCGCTGCAGCAGCAGCAGCCGCCGCCCATCCAGCAGCAGCCGCCGCCGCTGCAACAGCAGCAGCCGCCGCCTCTACAGCAGCAGCCGCCACCGTTGCAGCAGCAGCAGCCGCCGCCCATACAGCAGCAGCCACTGCCCCTACAGCAGCAGCAGCCGCCGCCTCTACAGCAGCAGCAGCAGCAGCAGCAGCTCATGGGTAACGTTGGCTGCACCACTGACCCGCTTGCTGCTCTTCAGCAGCAAGTCGCCGCCTTGACCCAGCAGCTTGCGGCGCTGCAGCCAGTCGTCTCCCAAACCGCCACTAGCGCACTGGCGTCCTTCATACCTCCAGGGCACGCCAGCCCCGCTGTGTCTGCTGCCACGTACTACCTGGCACAACAGCAGACTCAGCGTCAGCGACAGACAGTCACTTCCGTTCTTGGCCCCACTCCGGGTGCCAGCCGCAGGCAGAAGGACTTTGAGACGCCGCCGCCGCCGATTCAGGCCGACGAGCAGTTCCGAAGCTGGGAACTTAGCTTCCAGATCTGGGCGCAGGGTGAGGGTCTGTGGGCATACTACACCCTCCCTTACGACTCCACCCAGGCCGACCAGTTGTATGACGCTGGTCGCGCCGCCCGTACCCTTGTCCCAGTCGCCCCCCGAGCTTCCCGCCTGGCCTTAGAACCTTTCCTCGGCGACGTCACGGCTGGCGCCATCCAAGGCCCCGCAGCCGCCTGGCACGTCCTCACTAGGCCCCATCGCCTCTCCAGCGACGCTGAGATCAGCCGTCTCCTCTGGGAGTTCAACTCCCTGCGTATGGGGGAGACCGAAACGGTCACTGCCTACTGGCAGCGGGCGGAGGACATCCTCCGTCGTCTCGGCACATCTGCTCCGCCCCCTCTGTCCGCGCTCCTCACCATAAAGCGCGGCGCCACTTGGACTACGCCGACGTCTTCGTACACTACCCGCAGGACGTCCTCTTCGCCATGGCGACCCAGGGCACCCTCATGCCCTGGGCATACGAGCTCTTCCTCCGTATTGAGGAAGCTCGCCAGGAGTCCCAGCTCCTTCGTACGGAGGCGCTTGCATCTCCTACCGTCGCCTCCTCCGCTGTCGCCTCCCCTGCCGTTGCCTCCGTGGCCGTCGCCTCCCCCGCCGCAGCAGCCTCTTCGTCGTCGGGGAAGAAGAAGAAGAACCGGAACAAGAAAGGCAAGGGTCAGCCGCAGCAGCAGCAGCAGCAGTCGTCGACAGGTTCCAGTGGTAGTGGCTTGGTCTGCCACAACTGTGGTCAGCCCGGGCATGGATGGTACACGTGCCCTATCCCGACGGACGAGGCGCGCATCGTCGCTACCATGCGACGCCAGCGGGAGCGATGCCTCGCCTCTGCCGCCGTCGCCGCTGCTGTCCCGACCACTTTGACCTCGTCCAGCGGCTTGGTCACTCCGACAGCTCCGCCTGTCCCGCAGACACCCGCGCCGCAGCAGTACTACCCGCAGCCGTCGGCGCCCCCGCTTCCTTCACCAGCGCAGCTCTCCTACTACCCGAGCTCCGGCGCCGTCACTCCGCACTCCGTCTACACTCCCGGGCCCTCCACCCGTGAGCTTCAGCTGGAGCAGTTCATCGCTCTCCAGCTCGGCCTGCCTCGCCCTCCTCCCCAGGGAATTGCGAGTTGCATCACCTCCTGCTCTGCTGCCCAGCCCTGCATGACTAAGACTGAGCTGCGGTCATGTCCCGTTTCATCGTCTGTCTCATCGTCGCCCGTGGTTTCCTCCGCCCCTCTCCTTGATGATATTGCTTGGCTTGACGATTGGCAGTCCCGTTTCGCGCCTCCGTCCACCGCGTCTGCGTCCCTCGCCTGTAGCCATGTGACCGTTAGCGATCTAGCGACCCCGGTCCAGGATCCTGCTGAGACCTGGATCATCNTCATCGTCGCCCGTGGTTTCCTCCGCCCCTCTCCTTGATGATATTGCTTGGCTTGACGATTGGCAGTCCCGTTTCGCGCCTCCGTCCACCGCGTCTGCGTCCCTCGCCTGCTGCCATGTGACCGTTAGCGATCTCGCGACCCCTGTCCAGGATCCTGCTGAGACCTGGATCATCGACTCCGGGGCCACGCATCACATGACGGCCTCTCGTGAGGCCTTCAGTATGCTCGGTCCCGTCGGCGATGTCTCCGGTGTCCGGACGGGTTCCGGGCAGGTGTTACCTGTCCGTGGTGTTGGCGTCGTTCGTTTTCGTGGTCCTGCCGGTGACGTCTTTCTGACCGATGTCCTCTTCGTCCCTGGTCTCGAGCTCAGCCTCCTGTCCGTGACTGCCTTTGACCGCATGAGCATGGATGTCGTGCACTCGCGTGGTGTTGGCACTGTGTCGTTGCGTCCGTCTGGTCTTGTCGTCCTGCACGCCACCGCCCGTGGCAACCTGTGGCATGTTCCCCGTCTCTCCTCTTCTTCTTCCGTCTCCTCCTCGTCGGCCGCCACAGGCCATGTGCTCGTCACTAGCACGCTTTCTCCTCAGCACACCCGCCTCTTGTACCGCCGCCTCTGCCACGTCCACTCTGCCGCTGTGGACAGCATGCTTCGTACCCAGCCTGCCTCGGGCCTTGACCCGAAGACTTTCCCTCTCCCGTGCCCCACAGAGTGCATTGACTGCGCTCAGGGGAAGATGCACCGGTCCACGTACCCCTTGTCTGCCTCTCGTGCATCCGCCCCCCTCGACCTTGTCCACTCGGATGTCATGGGCCCTCTCCCCACCGAGTCGGTCGGCGAGCATGGCCGTTATGTACTGACCCTCACGGACGACTACTCTCGCTATCGCTGGGTCTTCTGTCTTAGGCAGAAGAGCGATGTCGCCCGGGCCATCCAGGACTGGCTTGTCCTCGCCGAGCGCGCGTGTGGCCGCTCCCTTCGCCGCTTTCGCTCCGATCGCGGTGGCGAGTACATGGGTGAGGCCACGACTTTCCTCGCCTCCCGCGGGATCCACCACGAGACTTCGGCGCCCTACACACCCGCCCAGAACGGTGTCTCCGAGCGGTGGAACCGGACTATGGCCGACGCCGTCCGCACCATGCGTGTCGAGTCTGGTCTTTCCGAGGGCTTCTACTTTGAAGCCATGGCTTACATGACCTGGGTCTGGAACCGGATTCCCCACGGTCCCCTTCCCCGTCAGTCCACCCCGTACCAGCATTGGTGCGGTCAGCGCGCTGACCTCCGCCCCGCTCGCGTCTGGGGTTGTGTCGCCATTGTCTGGCTGCCCGCCCCGCAGCAGGGCGGCAAGCTCGCCCCCCGCGGCCGTCCCTGCACCTTCCTCGGTGTCTCTCGTCAGTCCAAGGCCTGGCGCTTCTGGGACCCCTCCCGGCACTGCATCGTCGAGTCCCGGGATGCCCTCTTCTNGCCCAGAACGGTGTCTCCGAGCGGTGGAACCGGACTATGGCCGACGCCGTCCGCACCATGCGTGTCGAGTCTGGTCTTTCCGAGGGCTTCTACTTTGAAGCCATGGCTTACATGACTTGGGTCTGGAACCGGATTCCCCACGGTCCCCTTCCCCGTCAGTCCACCCCGTACCAGCATTGGTGCGGTCAGCGCGCTGACCTCCGCCCCGCTCGCGTCTGGGGTTGTGTCGCCATTGTCTGGCTGCCCGCCCCGCAGCAGGACGGCAAGCTCGCCCCCCGCGGCCGTCCCTGCACCTTCCTCGGTGTCTCTCGTCAGTCCAAGGCCTGGCGCTTCTGGGACCCATCCCGGCACTGCATCGTCGAGTCCCGGGATGCCCTCTTCTTCAAGGACCTGTTTCCTCGTGACCTCATTCGCTCCGGCTCGTCTATGTCTATCCCGTCGCGTGGGGGAGTGGTGAGTCCGTCCTCCGTCCTACCGCGTCCGGGTGACACATTCCTTGGTCCCTCCAGACCAGCCTCCCCAGCCGCGTCCGCTGGTTCCCCCGGGCCAGCTATCCCAGACGCGTCCGCTGGTCCCTCCGGGCCAGCTGCCCCAGCCGCGTCCGCTGGTCCCTCCGGGCCAGCTGCCCCAGCTGCGTCCGCTGGTCCCTCCGGGCCAGCTGCCCCAGCCGCGTCCGCNGCAGCACCGCTGAGGCTGAGTACGTGGCTCTTGGATCAGGCGCGTGTGAGAGTGTGTGGTTGCGTCGTCTGCTGTCTGAGTTGCGCCAGTCTGTCCCATCCATCACGCTGCATTGTGACAATGAGAGTGCCATGGCCATCGCCGACAATGACGGCGTGCATCACACACACACAAAGCACATCAACGTCGAGTATCACTTTGTGCGTTCATTGTTGCATGACGGCAGCATCAGCATCGTGTGGGTTGAGACAACACGGCAGTTGGCTGACTTCCTGACCAAGGCACTGAAGCGCGACTCGTTCAAGAAGGCTGTGAGTTCGGTCGGCGTTCGTCCTTGAGTGGCTCTCTCCCTTTGTCTCTGCCTACGTCTCTGCATACCCTGGGGGAGTCTGGATGTTGACCGTGTCCCTGTCCGCCCATGTGCACTACGCCTGTGAGTCATGGGGGAGTGTTGGTTTTTTCGTATCTCTCATTGTGCTCTGTTGTGTCCTCCCGGCTTGTGTACATCGGCGTGCAGATGACTGACGGCGAGACTCGACGCCGATGGAGTGTCGTCCGGTGGAGCCAACGCACACTGAGGTCTTCACGCAGTTCGCTGGAGCCTCCTCTCTCAGGCGACGCGCTCAGCTCCATCGGCAGGCCTCCTCAGCGATCGTGCTGCCGGCAGTCATTGACACCGCATTTGCTGCTTGCATGCATCCAGCGCGTCCCATTGCGTCTGCATCGTCATGCACAGCCTAGGGTCCCAGTTGCAGGTTGCATGGCCCTGTTTGGCAGCATAAACCGTTGTGGGCACTATCTGGGTTTAGGCTGCCATAACTCCTTGCTACTATTTTTCTAGCAGATTCTGACCGCACGGCTGCGTTCGCAGCGGCGGTATTATGGTATGGTCCAGTTTTCAGGCAAAACGGACGACGCCCGGGTTTTGGGCTGTCGGCTGCCTGGCAGGCCTCACCGAGAAAACCTGCCAGCCTGAACTGAGCTATTTTCTGATTGGCTGTTGAACTGAGTAACAAGCTCTACAGAGCTGGGGGGGGNCTGGTCCCTCCGGGCCAGCTGCCCCAGCCGCGTCCGCTGGTCCCTCCGGGCCAGCTTCCCCAGCCGCGTCTACTGGTCCCTCCGGGCCAGCTGCCCCAGCCGCGTCCGCTGGTCCCTCCGGGCCAGCTGCCCTAGTCGAGTCTGCTGGTCCCTTCGGGCCAGCTGCCCTAGCCGCGTCCTTTGGTCCCTCCGGGCCAGCTGTCCCAGTCGCGTCTGCTGGTCCCTCCGGGCCAGCCTCCCCAGTCGCGCCCGCTGGTCCCTCTGGGCCAGCCTCTCCAATCGTGTCAGCGGATCTCTCCGGGCCGACAGCCCCAGTCGTCTCCACTGGCCCATCAGACTCAGCGTCATCGCATGCCTTGCCACGCTACACACGTGGCCCTGGCGGCAGCCTCCGACCCAGGCCGTCGGTGAGCGTGAAGACCGTCGCACCGCGCTCAGTGGCGCCTCGACCCCCCGTGGCTCCACGTGCCTCCTCCACTCCCACGGTCGTGAGTGGGGACCCTGGCACCAAAGCCCTGGGCCTGACCACCGCGGCCATCATTGCAGATCTGCACCCGGGATCCGCATTGGGCTACGCCATGCTCCATCACGAGCATCGGCACGCGGTCGTGGCTGCCCTTGCGCGCATCCCACCTGGGGCGCGAGAGGCACATGCTCTCTCAGTTCGCTCCACAGCACGCCCGGAGGACCCAGCCACCTTGCGCGAGGCACGAGCTTCCCCTGAGGCTGCACACTGGGACGCTGCTTGCGCCGATGAGCTCGCTGCTATCCGACAGCACCACGTGTACGACCTCGTCGACCTTCCTCCAGGTCGGAAGGCCATCGGCGCCAAGTGGGTCTTTCGGCACAAGTGGAAACCTGACGGGTCCTTGGACAAGTACAAGGCCCGCCTCACTGCAAAGGGGTTTGCCCAGGTCCCTGGGGTTGACTATGATCAGATCTTTGCCCCAGTTGGCCGGTTCTCCACCAGCCGAGCGCTATTCAGCCTGGTCGCCCAGCATGGGTGGGAGCTGCATCAGATGGATGTGAGCAACACTTTTCTCCATGGTTCACTGGAGGGTGAGGAGCTTTACATGGTGCAGCCACCAGGCTTCGACGATGGCACCGGGAGAGTATGGCGCCTGTGTAAGGCCCTCTATGGCCTGAAGCAGTCGCCTCGGTGTTGGAACCAGGAGATCAGCAGCACGCTCCTTCGTGGTGGGCTCCAGCGCAGCACCGCAGACCCTGTACTTTTTGTCAGTCCGCGAGGCCAGACCTTCGCTTCTGTTCTGGTGTACGTCGACGACCTCCTCATTGCGTCGCCAGACACGGCTGCCATCCGGCGCGTCAAGGAACTGCTGCACGCCACCTACCAGATGAAGGATCTCGGGTCTGCTCGAGTCTTCCTGGGCATGGAGCTCGAGCATGATCGCTCCCAGGGCATTCTCCATGTCCATCAGGCTGCTTATGTGCAGACTCTGTCCACTCGCTTCGCCGAGGACCTGCCACTCGTACCGAGCGCATCCTCACCCATGTCGCCCGATGGCCAGGTGAAGCTGAAGAGTCCTGACCCAGCTGTTGTGGGGGAGCCAGTTGACGTGACCGCGTACCTGCGAGTCATCGGGTCACTGATGTTCCTGGCGACGACGACGCGTCCAGACATCGCGTTCGCCGTCAACCTCCTGGCCCAGTTTTCTCAGGAGCCGCGTCACCTCCACCACGAGGCCGCGATCCGAGAACTGCGCTATGTCGTCTCGACTCCTCGGCGAGGTCTCATGTTCCGCCGTCAACCGTCTGTTGTCGCAGTGGGCTACACCGACAGCGACTGGGCCGGCAGCCCGGACGGCAAGAGTCGCACAGGCTGGATCTTTCTGATTGGCGGCACGGCTGTGTCCTGGCGCAGTGGCAAGCAGGGGTGCATTGCACGCAGCACCGCTGAGGCTGAGTACGTGGCTCTTGGATCAGGCGCGTGTGAGAGTGTGTGGTTGCGTCGTCTGCTGTCTGAGTTGCGCCAGTCTGTCCCATCCATCACGCTGCATTGTGACAATGAGAGTGCCATGGCCATCGCCGACAATGACGGCGTGCATCACACACGCACAAAGCACATCAACGTCGAGTATCACTATGTGCGTTCATTGTTGCATGACGGCAGCATCAGCATCGTGTGGGTTGAGACAGCACGGCAGTTGGCTGACTTCCTGACCAAGGCACTGAAGCGCGACTCGTTCAAGAAGGCTGTGAGTTCGGTCGGCGT